>BSBK01009515.1:0-160000 GCA_027943335.1 Chamaecyparis obtusa
GTTTAAGCGAAAAAATAAACGAAGATGATTAAGCATCAAAATTTGATGGAGCAAAAGAAAATGGTTTACTTGTCTATATAAGAGACTAGAGATTTCATAGTGAATGGTAATGCTAGAAGGAGGAGACTGTAGAATTATCGCGTGAACAAGTTTTCATGTATACTTGATCAAACTAGTTAGAGAGAACCGAATTGTAGATTTTTTACCGAGTGACAGGAAGCTATTACCGAGTGATTGTAAGTTACTGAACATTGATTGGAACATAATTGATTTAATGATCAAAGGATTGAATGAGCTTAAGATTGATTTGTTTATCTGCAATTGAATTTGTATTAAGGAAGATCACCTACTGTTACATTTTAACCATTGTACATAGTCAAATCTCTTAACCGAATGGACTAAGAAAGTCTTTTATGTATCATTCATAGAATGAACATTGTTATCCTATCAACCCCAGAGGGAATGTTGGTTGGATGATAATAGTTGGTGTAAAATCCTCTAACAAGATCACACCTAACAGTGTGTTTGTAACCTTTAACACGGTTGGGTCTTCACTGACCTCACTTGAGAAAAGTGAATATTTTTGGGTTGCCGGTCCCAGGTGGTTTTTCCCTTCACAAGGTTTCCATGTTAAATCTCTTATGTTATGTGTTGACTGTGATGTTTGTTTGATGTCATATTTGCATGTTGCATATTTGATTTGATCGATAACTACTATATGTTTTAGATTGGTAATCGGTAAAAGCATAGACAGTACAGTATTTTAAGTTACTGAGTATCAAAAGTTTTAAGTATTTGTTTTTGGATTATACATTTTGTATTGGGACACTGGATAACTGATTCACCCCCCTCTTAGTTATTCTAACAAATGGTATCAGAGCATTGGTTTCTTAGAACAGAGTTTTAAGGACTTCAGTACAAAGATCTCAAAATGTATAAGAGGGAAGTGCCAAAGCTGAACAAATAGAACTTCACAGTATGGCAAAGCTGGATGAAGCTGGACATATCTGGAATTGGGAATTCTGCACTAGAATTGATGGACAATGGCTATATAGAACCGATCACTGGTCCCCTGACACTTGATCAACTGAGAGACAGGCATGAACACAATGTTACTATGATGGAGATTGTTGTTGCCTGTACCGATGCTGAATTTGAGGATATTAAAAGTTGCACTACTGTAAAAGCCATGTGGGATAAACTTTCTCAAGTCTACAGTGGAGATGTGAATGTCAAAAGAGCCAGAGAAGAAAGCTTAAGAGGTAGATTTAGTGATATGAAGATGAAGGTAAGAATATTGTACAATACACAAAGAGACTGAAAGAGGTAGTACATGCTATTAGAGCATTTGATGGTGTTATTAGTGAAGATACAGTTGTAAGAAAAGTCCTCAGAACCTTATTGTCAGTTTACGCAATCAGAATATCTTCTATTCATGAAACAAGGTCTACAGCTAGTAATGTCCTTACACTTGACAATATGATTGGTAAACTTACAACCTTTGAATTGAATAATTTTGACAATAGTGTTATTCCATCTATGGAATCCACTTTCATGTCTTCTCTGAAGATTGGTAAGTCTAGCAAGAATAATAAGAATGATGATAGTGATAGCAATACCGATGATGAGCTTGATGAACTTGAAGCTCTTATGGCTAGAAGATTACCCAAAGGTAAAGGAAGGTATAGAGGTAAGCTACCTTTGGCATGATTTAACTATAAAGAGGTTGGCCACATCGGTGCAAAATGTCAACATAAGAAAGATGATGAAAGAACCAAAGACTGATCTGAAGGAATCTATGGGAGAAGAGTCAACAGAGGCTACCGACACTACAACACAGATAACCGAGATAGTAATGACAAAGGAAAAAAGGTATGTTACATAGCCGAAGATAGTGAATCTAAATCTGATGATGATGATCATGACGATGTAGAAGTTGTATTTGTTGCTATGTGAATAGGAGTAAAATGGCATCACACCTATTCAAATGTTGTATGTGTATGGGGGAAGTATGAGATCCACTCCTAAATCCAAATTCCTAAAGGAGAGATCCAATTTGATCAACCCAAAAGGTTAATGCACAATCGAATCAATCTATGGAGAATATGAAAGAGAGAGAGAAAAACCCTATATTTCCCTATGGTAGAATTCAAGTGCTTAGAATTTGAAATAATTGAAATGTAAGTACTAACCTCAAATTAGGGAAGATCTGGAAAATACCAATTTTTGATGTTTGTGTGTACTTTCAGGCAATTTTGCAACCAATTTTGCATTGGAAATGCTGAGACAGAGAAAACCCAAAAATATTTTTCCAAGATGAGCTCAGGTTGACTTTGACCCTCATAAAAGGTCAAAGGCTAGATTCTTTATCTGAAGGTCGATTCTGACTTTGTTCGTAGATCTCAGAAGTTCACCGAAAAGCGTATCAAAATCCACTCTCAGATCCCAAATCTTGCACTTTTACCTATAAGAAAATGGGGGTTTTTGTTTGTATGGGGGGTTTGCCTCGGTCAAACCCCAATTTAGGAATTAACCTTGAAATTAAATTGAAATGTAGTGTGCATAAACAAAGCAAATGGAACTTTTCACCTCGCTTATGTTGAAGTTCTTGTAGAGGATTCGAATCCTCAAATCCATAAGTAGGAATGCTTCAATTGATGTAGAATGAATGTAGGATCTCTCAAATCAATGGCATTTGATCTTCAACACCAATCTTGACTTGATCTTTGCATATGAGGAGGCTTGGATGAATGTGGAAGGATCGATCTTCAAGGGGGCTCCAAAGAGATTGAATCCTTCAATGGCTAACAATGGATCTCCTTGATAGATGAATTCTTGAACACTTGAATTCTTGTAGGCTTGCTTGAATTCTTGAATTCTTGCTTGAACTTGAGAGCTTGATTGCCAAAACTTGATGTCGAGATGTGAATAATGGATGTGAAAATGAGAGAGGAAGGCCTCCTTTTATAGTGAACTAGGGCACAATCCTCTAGAGGGGCCACCTTGGAGAATTAAATCCCAATCAGGTCCTAACCTTTAGAAAATATACCTAGATTAAATGCAATTAGAGGATTTACCATTCTAAAATGCGAAATAGCCAACTCGAAGGTGGGAAAACAAATATTCCCGAAACCCGACACCCAAAAATTAAGGAATTTAGAATTTTGAAAGAGGGGGAAAAATCAAGGTTGGGACTGACCTAGTAAGGTTCAAGCTCAATCCTGACCTAGTCAGGATCAACCTCAAATTTGACCCTAGGCCCAGATCCAGTCAGAATCAAGACAGGAGGTCTCGGGGATGCCCAGAGACCTAGAAATGATACCAGAATAAGATAGAATGCTAGGGATAGGCATACAATCCTATAATGACTATGATGAAGGAATGTAAGACCTATTTCTAAGTCCTACCTAGAAAATAGAGCCATGGAAGAGGGAAATTAAGGAGAATCCTCAAGATCCTAACCCTAATTTCACCTATAACGAAGCAGAAAAGAAGTAGAAAGTAGGGAGAAAGAAAAATACAAGCTAAGACTCGATCAAGGTGCTTAACATGACCCCATACCACTTACTTAGAGGGATAAATTCTCTTATCATGGAAGTACTTCCATTTTAAGATGATGCATTAAGCCCCCACTTTAGCAAGAGTATGGACTCGATGCAAACTCTTGGTAAAGGAGATCAGAATGAAAAGATAATCTTATCATAATCCAAGGGACAAAGGGAAACCTTAAGCCCTCAGGGACTCAAGTCTTCATCAACTCCTAGATCACAATAAGAGAGACATCTCTAGAGAGAGAAAGAAGGTGTGATTACCTCACCCAATGAGAACTTATGTCTCATTGTGAACCACACAAGAAAACAGCACTGGAAAGATGGAATTGAACTGCCTAGTGAATGTGGCTACTCACTAGTCAACCCATCAAGGATTCATCCTTAGGAATATTCTATTCCATAAGAATAAAACCAAAAAATAGTAAAGAGATCCAGTCTTAAGGACAGCTCCAACCTTAAGGGATCAAAATATATGTATATTTGAAATTGGAGGGATCAAGAGATCCTAAAATATAAATCCATGCTTTGAGGATTAGTTACTAATCCAAAAAGGGAGAAAAGTATCTTGAAAAATATATGTGCATATCAAAAAGTGTGTGTGTGCAATAGGTGAGTAGAGCATATGCCCCCATGTTAAAGTCATTGCTGACACTTTAATAGGAGCAATGGCTATAACGAAAACATAAACAACTCCACTGATTACGTTTCCACGTCGAGATGCCCCCAAACGAAGACAAATCAAGGGAAATATCAAAAAAACATATAGAGAACACATAAGGGATCTACCTACCATGGGGTCAGTATGATCATAAGATAATATATATATATATATATATATATATATATATATATGATATTATTGAAAATGAATTAACATCATTCATCAAAGAAAGTAGAACTACGATCACAAAGGAGGAAAGATCATATAAGATATACGAAGGAGAATTGTTTCAGACCATGACATGGAGACCAAAAAGAATTAGTGCTACCATATCTCAAATCCAAGCAGATGACACAAGGAAACATTTACAAACAATAGCACAATTACAACATAACATTGGACAATGCATAGTTGAGTAGAGATACATATAGAAGAATTTGAACAATAGTTTTGATTCCTTTATCACCTTGCACCAACTGAGTAAAAAGGATCATATAAAAGAATCTAACAACATTTAGCAAACACATTATAGGAGAAGCATAGTACAATAGGAAAACACACAACAAAGCTACCACGAAGGGCAAGCCTATCAAGCGTGCCACCTACTCTCCCTATCTCGTTGTATATCATTTAGGGAAGGTGGGTAACTCACAAGAGGGACTATATCCAACATAGTAGGAATGATAGCCAGTTCCAAACAAGGATCCTCTTGAGAATCACAATGTTCAACACTAGGTGTAAGAGTTAATTATGATGAAAGCATATTACGTAAATCAATGTCAATGTCAATAGTCTCATATTCATCATTAACATCATCAGTATCATCAAGAGTATCTTCTTCATCCAAATTATCCAAAATAAAATCTAAGATATGAATAGAATCATCATAATCATGCATGTGAACATCATTATTAGTAACAACCTCTTCTAACACATCATGCATAAGTTTATCCGAGGAAGGTAGAGATCCTTGAAGAATAGAATTATGAGCTTTAGCATGAGCACGATGCTTTTTACAATGTTCATTAGTAGATTGATTACGTTTTGATTTATTTGAAATTGGTTGAGAACTAGGAGGAACAATCACATGTTCTTTAGGAAGATCAATAGGATTATTAACAATACAAGAAACAATCACAAGATCTTTGATAGGTTTGATAGAAGGAACTTGATTGACAGAACTAGAAGTCATAGTTAAAGGAGGTGTAGAAGGTGTAGGCAAAAGACCATGATTAAGATCTATAGGAGGTATGCTTAATTCAAGAATCTTATGATGTTTATAGGCTTGATATGATCAAAAAATATTATCAGGTCGAGGAGGACATGAATTAGGTAATGAAGGCCAAAAGAAATCAAGAGCAGCACAATCTCTAGGCCTAGAAGGTTGATATAAACTATGATTAATCATCTTTATTTCATCGTCATGAATGAAATTAAGAAACTTATAGATAGGTGAAGCAACAACATGCATGGCAGTCAACCAAGGCAAACCTAGCTTAACTTGAAATTGATCAGAAGTAGGAACCACAACAAAGGTAGTGTTCACAATTTTTCCACAAAATTCAACCAGTAAAGTAATAGAACCAAATGATGGATAAAGAAAACCATTACAAGTTTGAATCCACACATCCGATGTATCATAAGAATCACATTGCAAGATTTTCATAAAAATATTTTCTTCAATAATAACATTAACTAAGGATGTAGGATCAACAAGACAACCACGAGTAGGTATCTGAGAAATCCTAGCAGCAATGTAAAGGGGACCATCAGGAGCCTTAATAGTCTTAGAGTCATCAAAGGTAATCAAAACTTCCTGAGGTCTTTTATTCTTAGGTTTTTGTCGAGGTTTAGGTTGAGTTTTCAGTTTAGGTTTAGGCTGACTTTTCAGCTTAGGTTTAGGTTTTGGTCAAGGTTGAGATTGAACTTGAGGTTGAATTTGAGGTTGAGGTTGAGGTTGAGGTTGAGGTTGAGGTGGAGATATAGATTGACCAACATGCTCCACTTGATTAACAACATGATTGAGATCATCCATCTTTGAATCATAAACAATTTCCATAGTAGATGGCTAAGCGATTGTATTAGTATCATGCGTAGGTAAAGGATTCATATAGATTTGAAGGTTTTGATTAGGAGGAGAGACATATTTGTTCCCACTACCATCAATATCATCAATAGATAAGGCATTAGAATCAATTAAGTCTTGAACCTTATGTTTTAGAGAATAACATTTCTAAGTATCATGACCATTCTGACAATGATATTGACAAAAAGCATTTTGATCAAAAGATTTAGAATCAATCGTAACAAGTAAAAGAGGTCAAATAGGAGGTAAAGTAATCATATTAGCAGCTAACAACCTATTCATAATAGCATGTAAAGGTTTAGAAAGAGAAGTAAATGTATGATTTAATCGAAAAGCAGCAGATGCAGAAGTGGCATTGTGAGATGCAACAACTTGATCAGCAACTGCATTCGTTTGTTTGGTTATCTTGACATAGTTGTTGAATTTTTGAATTTTTTTTGGATTAGCAGCAGCATCACTCTTATCAACTGGAACAGGAGCCATTGGAGTTGTGCTCTCAAATTGACTCACTTGTAATTGATAATGATGAAGTGCTACACAAAGTTGTTGAAAAGAGGTAAATTCAGTAAGTAGAATCTTATCTCTAATATCCTTTTGCAAATTTGAAATAAACATACGTTGAATATCCATATCAAGAATAGGATAGGAAATCTGAGCATACAAATGCTTAAATCTACCAATAAATTCAGTTAATTTTTCTTTAGCACTTTGTTTACAATGCATTTAATCAATCAAAGAAACTTGCGGGCCAATATTGTTTTGAAATTGTTGAATAAAGGCATTAGAAAGTTGTGGAAAGGAATCAATGGAATAAGGAGGAAAGGAACAATAACATTGTAAGGCCTTGTCATGGAAGGTTCTAGCAAACAATTTGGCTAAAATCCTATGGTCATGATGATAATCACTACAAAGGATTTGGAATGTTTTAACATGATGAACATGATCTCCTTTTCCATTATAATTCTCAAGATGAGGCATCTCACCTTGCTAAGGAATAGGAGTATGAATAATGTCTCAAGACAAGGGACTTCCCATGTCACATGTAGGAATACTAAACTTGTTTTGAGTTAAGGAAGCAAGTTGTTGCTGTAAGGATGATACAGTTTGAGCCAAACTGATGATTGTTGAATTATTAGAGGAAATAGGAGGAGTAGAAACATTAGACACACTCAGTAAAGTGTAAGAAGCTGCAGGAATAGAAGACACAACTGGAGGAACACTAAGAACTACAGTTGGAAATGGATTAGAATAAGTAAAAGGAACATTATGATATGAAGGTTGTGATGTAGGAAGGGACACAGAAGGAAAACTCATAGCAATAGAGGGAACTTTTATAGTCACCAAAGAATGAGTATAGGTAGGAATACTAGGTAAAGGATTAGAAGGAGGTTCAACACTAGTGATAGGAGGAATCAAACCTAAATCTTGAGCTTCTTGAACTAAAGGTTTAACATTTGAATGCAGGAGGTTAACACCTTGATCACTATCATGGAGAACTTTCTTAAGAGCCTCTATAGCTTGAATAGAATCTTGATTATGGTTCTCTTGAATAAGCCAATTACCCATTTTATCAAGTTTAGTGGAAAGTTTTTGGACTTGTTCAGGAGGAACTCTTAAAGCGTCATCCTCATCATGAGATGAGTGAGAAGAGTTTTTCTCCATAGTAGGATTGGAATCATGAAGAATCAAATTATCATCTGGGATCCTAAGGAATGGAGAGGAAGATTTAGGATCAAAGTCACCCATGAGTCTACGACTTCTTCTAACCAGAATGTTATAAGTAGGACTAGTGGTAGTAAAGCTCATAAACCAATGTAATGCAAATGACCTAAACTAAGAACACATAAAGCATGAATATTTTTGTATTTTTGAAATCTAATTAGCATGCAAGATCTAACACAAAGGAAAAATCTAATACTAACCAAATAAAAGGAATGAGTAATACCACGCAGGAGGTTAACACCTTGATCACTATCATGGAGAACTTTCTTAAGAGCCTCTATAGCTTGAATAGAATCTTGATTATGGTTCTCTTGAATAAGCCAATTACCCATTTTATCAAGTTCAGTGGAAAGTTTTTGGACTTGTTTAGGAGGAACTCTTAAAGCATCATCCTCATCATGAGATGAGTGAGAATATTTTTTATCCATAGTAGGATTGGAATCATGAAGAATCAAATTATCATTTGGGATCCTAAGGAATGGAGAGGAAGATTTACGATCAAAGGCACCCATGAGTCTACGACTTCTTCTAACTAGAATGTTATAAGTAGGACTAGTGGTAGTAAAGCTCATAAACCAATGTAATGCAAATGACCTAAACTAAGAACACATAAAGCATGAATATTTTTGTATTTTTGAAATCTAATTAGCATGCAAGATCTAACACAAAGGAAAAATATAATACTAACCAAATAAAAGGAAAGCACAATAAGGCATTTGATTCCACAAAAGAAAAGAGAGTAAGTATGTTGGGTTCACCAAAATGAATAGTGAAGGTGAACACACACAATAAGACAAAGGGAAATCTAACACCAAAGAGAAAGAGAGTAAGCTAGTCGGGTTCACCAAAATAAATAGGGGTAAAATGGCATCACACCTATTCAAATGTTGTATGTGTATGGGGGAAGTATGAGATCCACTCCTAAATCCAAATTCTCAAAGGAGAGATCCAATTTGATCAACCCAAAAGGTTAATGCACAATCGAATCAATCTATGGAGAATATGAAAGAGAGAGAAAAACCCTATATTTCCCTATGGTAGAATTGAAGTGTTTAGAATTTGAAATAATTGAAATGCAAGTACTAATCTCGAATTAGGGTAGATTTGGAAAATGCCAATTTCTGATGTCTGTGTGTACTTTCAAGCAATTCTGTAACCTCTTCCAGACTGAAAATGCCGAGATGGAGATAACCTAGAAATCTTTTTCCAAGATGAGCTCAGGTCAACTTTGACCCTCATAAAAGGTCAAAGGCTAGATTCTTTATCTGAAGGTCAATTTTGACTTTGTTCATAGATCTCAGAAGTTCATAGAAAAGAGTATCCAAATCCCCTCTCAGATCTGAAATCCCACACCTATACCTACAAGAAAATGGGGGTTTTTGTTTGTATGGGGGGTTTGCCTCGGTCAAACCCCAATTTAGGAATTAACCTTGAAATTAAATTGAAATGTAGTGTGCATAAACAAAGCAAATGGAACTTTTCACCTTGCTTATGTCGAAGTCCTTGTAGAGGATTCGAATCCTCAAATCCACAAGTAGGAATGCTTCAATGGATTTAGAATGAATGTAGGATCTCTCAAATCAATGGCATTTGATCTTCAACACCAATCTTGACTTGATCTTTGCATATGAGGAGGCTTGGATGAATGTGGAAGGATCGATCTACAAGGGGGCTCCAAAGAGATTGAATCCTTCAATGGCTAACAATGGATCTCCTTGATAGATGAATACATGAATTCTTGAATGCTTGAAGGCTTTCTTGAATGCTTGAATTCTTGCTTGAACTTGAGAGCTTGATTTCCAAAAATTGATGTCGAGATGTGAACAATGGATGTGAAAATGAGAGAGGAAGGCCTCCTTTTATAGTGAACTAGGGCACAATCCTCTAGAGGGGCCACCATGGAGAATTAAACCCCAATTAGGTCCTAACCTTTAGAAAATATATCTAGATTAAATGCAATTAGAGGATTTACCATTTTGAAACTTGAAATAGCCAACTCGGAGGCGGGAAAACAAATATCCTCGAAACCCGACACCCGAAAATCAAGGAATTTGGAATTTTGAAAGAGGGGGGAAAAATCAAGGTTGGGACTAACCTAGTTAGGTTTGAGCTTGATCTTGACCTAGTTCGGATAAACCTCAAATTTGACCCTGGGCCTAGATCCAATCAAAATCAAGATAGGAGGTCCTGGGGATGCTTGGAGACCTAGAAGTGATACTAGAATAAGACATAATGCCAGGGATAGGCATAAAATCCTATAATGACTATCATGAAGGCTAGGAGGACCTATTTCTAA
This sequence comes from Chamaecyparis obtusa, assembly GCA_027943335.1. NCBI lineage: Eukaryota > Viridiplantae > Streptophyta > Pinopsida > Cupressales > Cupressaceae > Chamaecyparis > Chamaecyparis obtusa. The sequence goes on from BSBK01009515.1 coordinate 10,317, forward strand.
GTCCTACCTAGAAAATAGATCCATGGAAGAGGGAAATTAAGGAGAATCCTCGAGATCCTAACCTTAATTTCACCTATAACGAAGCAGAAAAGAAGCGGAAAGTAGGGAGAAATCCAAATACATGTAAAGACCCAATCAAGGCACTTAACATGACCCCAAATCACTTACTCGTAGGGATAAATGATCTTATCATGGAAGTGCTTCCATTTTAAGATGATACACTATGAAATATGACTCAGAGGAAGAAGAAAAACATGTTGAAACATCATTGATCTCTAAAGTTAACAAAAACAATACGTGGATCATAGACAATGGCTGTACACACAACATGACTAGTAAAGAATTGAAATGCCTAAGATCTAATAGAGGAGGTGAATTTATCTCTGATGAATTTACTAATTTTTGTAATGAGCATGGTATTAAAAGATAGGTCTCTGCACCAATGACACCTCAGCAGAATGGGATTGTTGAAAGAAGGAATAGGTCAATAGTTGACTGTGCAAGAACATTGATGTTGCAAAAGAATGTTGCTCAGGCATACTGGAGGGAACCTATTAGTATAGCTGTTTATGTTTTGAACTGAGTACAACTGAAGAAGGACACTAACAAGACACCCTATGAGTTGTGGTTTGGACACAAACCTACTATAAGTAATTTTAGGATTTTTGGAAGCAAATGTTTTATTCTGAAAGATGAGAGAAATGGGAAGTTTGACTCAAAAGGTGATGAAGGGATATTTCTAGGATATTCCAGTAAAAGCAAAGCATATAAGTGTCTGAATAAAACTATTAATAAAATGATTGAAAGTATTAATGTCTAAGTTGATGAGTTTGATGAAAAGAATGTAGAGGAAAGTGCAAAGGAACTGGAAGACTATGGTAGATTCACTTACATTGAACACCCAGAGTATCTACCAAAGTAGTAGCCTGTGATAACTGGTCAGGAGGAAAATAATACTGAGGAGTAGGGAAGAGAAACTGACGAGCAGGAAGCACCCACCGAGAAAGCAAATGAACCTGCACAGGATGAATAAGAAAGAAGAAATTAGATACTGGTGAGTTTTTTTAGGAGACATCATCCTGAGACACAAATTATTGGAGACAAACAAGCTGGCATGCAAACAAGGAGTAAGACAAGACAAGGTACATGTCTAGTTTGTGATTATGAACCGAAAAATGTAAAAGTTGCATTAGAAAATGATGAATGGGTTAATGAAATGAAAGATGAAATAGAAAAGATAGAGAAGGAAAAAACTTGGATCTTAGTACCCCAACCTAAAGATAAGAATGTTATCGGTACTAAGTGGATATTTAGGAACAAGCTGAATGAAAATGGTGACGTAACAAGGAACAAAGCTATCTTGGTATGCAAGGGATATGCACAAGAGGAAGTAATTGACTATGGTGAAACATTTGCACCTATTGCTAGATTAGAAGGATTTAGAATGCTACTTGCATATGCTACACACAATAAATTCAAAATTTATCAAATGGATGTTAAGTTAGCATTTTTGAATGGAATACTTGAAGAAGAAGTCTACATAGAACAACCAGAAGGGTTCATTGATCCAGAAAAGAAAGACATGGTATGTAGATTACATAAAGCTTTGTATGGTTTGAATCAAGCACTAAGAGCCTAGTATGAGAGGTTGCATACTTATTTGTTAAGTATTGGATTTGTTAGAACTAGTGAGAACAACAATTTGTACATGAAAGGAGATATTGATGATACTATTCTTATTGCTGAGATAATTGTGGATGATATTATCTTTGGAAGTCAAGATAACATATGTAAATATTTTTCTGATGAGATGAGAAAAGAGTTTGAAATGTCTATGTTTGGAGAGATTAATTTCTTTCTAGGACTACAAGTGATTCAGCAAAATGATGGGATATTCATCACACAATCCAAATATATCAAGGAAGTATTGAAGACATTTGGCATGGAAGATGCTAAACCTATGGTAACACCAATGGCTACTGGATGCAAACTAACTAAGGAAGATGAAACTACAGAGGTAAACCAAACACTGTCCCAATCTATGATTGTTAAGTTAATGTATGTAGTTCACAGTAGACTAGATAGAGCACATGTTGTGGGAATTGTTGCAAGATTTTTTGCAAACCCTAGAGAATCACACATGATTTCTACAAGGAGAATCCTAAGATACCTGAAGAAAATAGAAAATTATGGATCATGGTATCCTAAGGAAGGAAAGTTTGAACTGAAGGTTTATACTGATGCTGATTGGGCTGGAAATGTGGATGATAGAAAAAGTACCACCGGAGGAGCATTTTTCTTTGGTGAAAGACTTGTTACATGGACAAGTAAGAAGTAGGCTTGCATTTCTCAGTCTATAGCTGAAGTAGAGTATGTTTTTGCTGCTATGAACTATTCAAATATTGCATATATTAAACAAGTTCTGGAAGGTATGATTGAGGTAATCACAGAGCTGGTGATTATATACTATGACAACACTAGTGCAATTAATATTTCAAAGATTCTAGTGATGCACTCTAAAACAAAGCATAAATCAATTAAGTATCACTACTTGAGAGAACAAGTACAGGAGAAGCAAGTTAAGTTAGAGTTTTTCACATCAAAAGAACAACTTGCAGACATATTTACAAAGGCTCTACCGAAGGATGCATTTGAGTACTTAAGGACTAGACTAGGGGTACATACCCTGTCTACCAGTCACTAATGTGATCTGGATGTTGCATCAACCTAATCTTATCAGAAGATCATTCATGTTGATGCATCATAGTTCACACTTTGGATCATGTTCAAGGTTGTGATAATTTTGGAGAATTGAAACAGATTGGGATATCAATATATAGAGATACAGAGAATGCCTTGGACAACAGAGAGTTACTTGGCTAATAAAGAGCAGTGTGTTTATTTTTTTCTTTGGAATTTTTGTCAAAGGGAGAGATAAACAATATGAAACAATATACACCAATGAGAACTATCTAAGGAAAGATAATCTGGAAGAAAGGAAGAACATTGAAGATCAGTTACTAAGAACAAAAGCAGGAACCTGAGAGCTGAAAAGATCATATTTGCAGAATGTCAAAGCTATATTGATAATTTTGTTGAGTAACGTAGTGATTAAACATATTAAGCTAGGAAGAGCTTGTACAACATTTGTTCATTGAGTTGTAGAATACTTTTTTGGTATGTGTATGGTATATTTCATATTACTTGAGTTGCCAGCAATGCCAAAGGGAGAGATTGATGAACTACAATTGATTTAGAACCTGATTGAAGAATTTGTGATTTAAGATCACTGAGATAATTGATTAGATATGTAAAATGATTAAATCAATATTATGTTTTCATTGATGTCAACTAGTTTGACAACACTTATCTTGTAATTTACTATACCGAAACATCTATAGTAAAGAAGTGAAAGAGATGAAGTACAAAAATATATACATGAGGAAGATGGATATGATAGATGAGGATAAAGAATACATTGAGTAACTTTTTGATGAGTCTATGACCTTATGATATTGACTTGACTATGTTTCATTCTTCTATGATGAGGAAAAGAGCTGAAAGACATAAAGCAGTGTTGTCAGTTCATGAAGCATTTCAGTGTACACCGATGAAGTGTAGTGTATACCGAGCACAGTGTAAACCAATCTTGTGTTCACTGACTCATTTCTTTATTAACCAAGCATAATAGAGGAACTAAATGACTAGCTTAGCCTATAAGATTGATGAGCTGGAAAGTGTATGATTTCAAGGTAACAGATAATGTTTGTTACACAAATCAACGGCTAACAAAATTCAGGAAAGATCTAAAGGATGAGAATCAAATGTGTTATTGACACATTAGCCGAGATATGTTTAAGTGGAAAAATCAATGAAGATGATTAAGTGGCAAAATCTGATGGAGCAGAAGAAAATGGTTTACTTGTCTATATAAGAGACTGGAGATTTCATAGTGACTGGTAATTCTAGAAGGAGACTACAGAATTATCGCATGAACAAGTTTTCATGCATACCTGATCAAACTAGTTAGTGAGAACCGAACTGTAGAGTTTTTACCGAGTGACAGGAATCTATTACCGAGTGACAGTAAGTTAGTAAACATTGATTGGAATGAAATTGATTTAATGATCAAATGATTGAATGAGCTTAAGATTGATCTATATATCTACAATTGAAGTTGTATTAAGGAAGATCACCTACGATTACATTTTAACCACTGTACATAGTCAAATCTCTTAACCGAGTAGACTAAGAAAGTCTTTTATGTATCATTCATAGAATGAACATTGTTATCCTGTCAACTTCAGAGTGACTGCTGGTTGGACGATAATGGTTGATCTAAAATCCTCTAACAAGGTCACACCTAACAGTGTGTTTGTAACCTTTAACAGGGTTGGGTCTTCACCGACCTCACTTCAGAAGAGTGAATATTTTTGGGTTGTCGATCCCAGGTGGTTTTTCCCTTCACAGGGTTTGCACATTAAATCTCTTGTATTATGTGTTGATTGTGATGTTTTTTTGATGTCATGTTTGCATGTTTCATATTTGATTTGATCGGTAACTACTATATGTTTTAGACTGGTAATCATTAAAAGCATAGACAGTATAGTATTTTAAGTTACCGAGTATCAAAAGTTTTAAGTATTTGTTTTTGGATTATACATTTTGTATTGGGACACTAGATACTGATTCACCCCCCTCTCAGCTATTCTAATAGGTTCTACTACTTTGTTGGTTTGATATTGTGAGATATGTATTCAGTATTTGATTCAATGTACTAGGTGGTTGTAGTGGCTCAGTACTTATGCATTCCGATGAGATGGATCATTTACCATATGGACACTCTTTCTTTCCTATTTTTTTGGACACACTCTTCCAGCTTTGATTGAACAGCTCTTCAGAATTTTTGGGTTTATGTCATCTGTATCTTCGATTTTAGGTGTTTTCCTTTGTTTGAATCCTAATTCAAGTAGTGTTATTTGAGGGCACTCATGCAAATTACAGTCTTCTCTACCTGGTCATATTTTAGTGGAGGATCTTCAGATCATCAGTTACTTCTTGAAAGAGTTTACAGTTTCTTTCTTCAGTGATATTGTACATGTTCATCTTTGTTCCTATTTTCTACAACATTCCTAGTTTTGGAGGCTTCTTTAGTCATTCAGATTAGTCTTTGTCTCTTTTTGGAGTAGAGTTTTTCCCATGTGGTTTTCTCTATTTCTCCGCTTTGTAGAGAATCTTTTTTTGTACTTGGGTACTTGATCAGGCCTTTTGTTGTCAGGACCAATTTTCTTTTAGTTGTTCTTTCTAGGTTTTTAGCTTCTCCCAAAGTTCATCTTAAGGGGGTGTTAGAGTAATAAAGTGTTTTCTTATTAATTGAATCATGTTGATTTAATTATTAAGTCACTTATTACTTCTTTCAACTTAAGCTAAACTTTAGGCATAAAATAATTAATTTTTTTGTTAATTATTATTGTGAAACCTAGGTTTTACCTTTTTATGTTTTTTGATCTTCTTTTATAAGGATTGATCTCATAACTCTTTGTAACCTTTTCTAACATTTTTATTATTGATTGCAACTTTTTTTTTTACACATCAAGGATTTCTCCTCTCTCGTGGATCCATACGTTCAGGTCTCCATAGCTTTTTGCTTCTCTCTCTCTTTCTGTGACAGGTGTTTGTGTGCAGATTTTCTTGGGATCTATGGATTGTTTATTCATCAACTCCAATAATATCTCTATGAAGTTCAAGTTTCCTTGATTTCAGAAAAAAAGTGGTCACTTATACCCCCCTTTTTGTTAACCATCTTGGTGCACTTATCCATTTACAAAGGAACAATATCACATCCACTTGTTCCAATCAAACCATCATTTTCAAAGGGTCCTCCTTGATCCTAACACTCATAACCCATCACTGTTCTGGGCATGCCCTTTCATACAACCTCATTGCACTTCAATTCCATTCATAATTTGACTAGTCACATAAAGATGCCTAGTCTCTAATTGCCTCCAAGTACCTAGGAGCCCTTGTTTTCCATGTCCAATACCATCTAAAACTTAAGGTACACTTGGAAATCCTCTATTTCACTGAAGAAGAGAATTTTCCAATTGTGGAATTAAGAGGAATTGCCCATTTATTGCTGAAACCTTGGTTATGAGGGTTTAGTGACCTGTAACTACAAATTGAATGGATCTTCCTACTACAACACTTCAAGAACTCAAATAAAAAAATATAATTCATTCCTCTAACTCCAAATGTATGACTTGGCACAAAATGAATCTGTACAGATCTATGTAACAATAAATTTACACAAAAATTGAACTTTTTGGCACACAAACTACACACATTTCTTCATTAACTCCATGATTACATTTGAAAATGGCCTTATAGGCGTGGTATAATAGTTTTCCATTCAAAGAAACTAGCCTAACTTCTATTCAAGTTAGTTAGTGATTGAAACATAATATTTCTCAAAAACTTGCTTAGTTGCAACTTTGCAAATTTTGTAATTTTGCAATTTGGCAAAATTTTGACTATTTGGCCTTATTAGAAGCCTTGGCTATTCATAGGTGATTTATGTGGCCTCGCACATGACACATGAACCCCTTGTAGATCAAAAATCATGTTGACATCAATAGCGCATCCACTAGCACATGTTGACCACCTTTGACCAAGCATGGATGAATACCCAATTTTAAACATTCTCTTTCACCTAAAAAGACTAATGGCATAAAAGACCTTATTAAAAAATTAGGTGGCCATGAAAAGCCTTATTACATTCATATATCCCCCCACATAGTGAATAATATCACATGAAGGATAGGTGCTCCTTCACCAATGGTTTATACCCTATGGTAGAAGTTTGCTTGTGAAAAGGGTGCATGGATGGTGCTATGGTTAAGGTATGAAAGATATGCCTTAGGGAGGGTATGTTTTTATGATGGAATTAGTTTACATATATTGAGTGGAGGGTGAACCAAATCTTGTTAGAGTCTGGAAGTTATTGGAAGGTGTATTTTGAGAAAGCCCTAGATTTTAAGGCCTAAAAGTGAAGATACGTGAGTTGGGAGAACATGAGAGCATGATAGCCATTAAAAACCATTAATTCCTTGTTTTGGCATCATAACTCAATGCTATCCAATGGTTTTGAGTTCTCATCATACATATTTGATATAGATTTTCTTTTGTAAATTTGGGCTATTTCGGGTTCATTTGGCCTAATTTGAGAATTGCAAGGTATTGGTCCTATCTGTTGGTCCAAAAGAATAGTATCTAGTTTTTGGATATGTTGAAAAACTGTTGGAGAATTTCTAGCAAGCCAATGTTGACAATATGTTTGTCATTGATGACAACATATGGTAAGAAGCATGCATGGAAGCCTTATGGAGAGATCCTTGAGCATATGGTTCTTAGATATGTTATTACCATTATATCATAGATGTAGAGGTTGATTCTGAGTGAAGACAGTTATACAGTTGTTTGTTTCAGTAGTGTTCCTGATAGGTCTCAAGAAGAGTTATGTATGTGATTTGTAGTACGGTTATGATGGAGCCTTGCGCATTTATATTTATGTTGTAGACATGTTATTGAAGTTATGTTCATGGATGTAGAGTCATTTGTGTAGTACAGGTTGAGTTATTATGTTTCTAGTTGTCAGTTATAGTTTCCTGAGTTTATCTGATGGAGCCGACATTGTTTATATTGTTGTAGCAGTTTTGCCTATCATTATGATATGTGTACTTGGTATTGTGTTTGGATAAGAGTTAAGAATGTTTGATTAAGAGCACATGACGTATTTTAGCATGAGAAAAAAGTTTAAGTTAATTTGGTGGAGTCGACAATGTGAAGTGACACGTCTACTCATATGGAGTTGCGCGGTCCTATTTGTGTTGCATACTTAGTATAGTCATGGAGATGTTGTTGGAGAGTTATATTGTTTCACTAATATGATTTCAAGGAAGTTATAATACATCGACTTTATTATATCATTTAGAGAAATATAATTATAGCCAGTCATTTGTGAATGCTAAGTATGGTAGATAGTTGAAGAAGAATAGAGCAGAGAAGAAGGTGCAAAGTATAGAGCCATTAGTAGAAGGTCTATGTGACAAAGAAGAGAGTGTGTGCTATTCATTGGAACTGATCAAGATAGTAGGTCTAACTCATAGCTCACCAAAATCTAGATATAGTGTATATCTATTGTGCAGAAGGTTGCATCCTTCACCATTTGAGCAGTGAGCTCTTGGACAGTGATGTGATGCCCAAAAGTTGGGACAAAACACAACCAACAATTTTTTTTTAAAAGTGATAAAGTTGACTAAGAGAACATGGATGTCTATTGTTTACGTTATTCTATAAGAAGGTCACTCAAAATACTAATGTATAAGTTAAGACCAACTGCTCATGGAGTTTAATCGGTTTGATATGAAATATAGAATATATAAGATTTGATCCATCCAACTTATTATTAAACTAGAAAGAAACATCTATAAGTCTTTATCATTAATTATATTTATTTATTATTTAAATATAATATTAATTAATAATTATAAAATATTAACAAATTAATAAATGAAAATTACAAAGCAACTTAACTTCTTTTTAAATTAATAATAATAACCCTTATATGCAAAAATAACAAAAAATAACACCTTAACTAACAAACTTATTAAACTACTAAACTAACTAATTTCTAAAATACCTTAACAAAAAAACTAAAACATTCTATCAAACTAACTAAATTTATCCATCTTCTATATCTACTAGCTAAACTATCTATCCTACTAAACAACCTATCAAAAACAATCTCCTAAAATATCCTAAAACTAACAACTACCCTAACCTCCTTAATAACTACCATCTCTTCCTTCTATAATCCCTCACCTACGTGCCATGAGAAGTTTGAATTTCATAAAGCAAGGGGGGCGCAAAACAAGGAAGTGATGATGTGTATTTTGGAAGAAGGTTTAAACAATGCCAAGACTTGACAGCCCACCTACCCTTTGCAAGATACATAACAAAGAAACTTTTAAACAAGTTTTACTCCTCCAAAAGCTGTGTGAGTCCTTGAAGACAAAGCTTTAAAAAGCTAACCAATAAGCTTGCTGAGGTGTCACCTAGTACAACATCCCATCCATGAAAAGGTTTGGGATTAAAGACTAAGTCTTAGCCTTCATCCACCTGCGCCTAGGGGAAAGGCTTTCAAAAAGGTGAGCTTAAGATATTTTGAATGTTTTATTTATATTTTATTGCTTGGAAAAAAGGTGGCAAGTTTTAATATTAAGATATGACTGTGGTTGAAATTTTGTATGGGAATTCTTTCCCATACAAAATCCAGAGAGCTATTTGCTCTCTTTAAAATTTCTGGGTAGAGTTATTTCTTCATTTTAACTCTTCTAGTTCATTTTTTTTGAAACTCATTAGAGCATAGCATTGAAGATTTAATGATTCCTAGATTGAAATGAAGAGTTTAAGATATGGAAATTTGATAGTATTTCAACAAAGATTGTCATAGTTTATATGATAATCAAATAAGGTCTCTTCTAAAAGACTAGAATGCTCATAGTTTTCACAGTTGTTACTAGACATTTTCATAAATCTAAGGAGTGGTTTCAAAGCATAAATTCAAAGTTTATAGCATTGATCTAGTCAATTGAATCATCTACAATCTTCTTAGTTCATTCAAATAAGTGTTGATAACATATCAATATAGATTCAATCAACTTAGTGATCTTATTGCAATAATTTAGAGAGTAAATTCAATGGCAAAGAGAGATTTAAGGTCTTTTAAGAGACAAGCAAATATTCAACTTTCCCTAATATGAATTTACATAAACTTTCCATTATCCATATTTCCATTTGAATCTTACTTCATCCTAGGTTTCAAAACAACATTCAAAATGAAACTTGCTTTTCTTTACATGAATTTCATAATGAAAGCATCTTCTAAAACATAAATTTGGCAATGATAGATCAATATAGCAACATGTTTTTTCTTTCTAAATACAATATACAAGAGCTCCAAAGGGAGATTGAATACATGATTCAAAATTTACAAGGATAAATCAAAATATGGAGTGAATTCCTCTTTCAAACATAGAGTGAATTCCTCATTTAAACACATCAAAGCAAAAGTCTTTATCTTCTTTATCATCATGCATCCATACTTCAAAATCTGCAATTGCAAACAAAACAAGGAAAAGACCATGGGAGCTCACCTCCCATCCAAGGTCTCTCATGAGACCACCCCCGAGCTTGGGGAGAACACATTGAACAGGTTACAAACATATACACACAATCACAACATGATTTAACAAACATGGACAAAATTCCCAAATTCCCTCAAGAAGTAAACTAAGGAATTCCCATGAATTTCCTTTGTAGGGTGTGGTAGACAAAACCATGGAGATTACCATTGCATAATATACAAGGCCACACATGGACCCATGTTTCTCAAATACATACAAGGCACACAAGGCCAATTTTCCCTCCTTATACCCCCATTGCCACAAAGGCTACATGCAAGGTCTCTTGGGGAAAATCACTCACCCAAGGTTCATCCTTCCCCACACATGGAGGAGACTCTACACATGGAGTTGCCTCCATTTCCACACCCCCTCTTGATTTCTCTTCCCTCCCAAGGGTGAGAGAATCTAAGAGTAAACAACCCAAAAAATTCAATTACAAGATAAACACATATGCAAGCTTGCTCTCACCATGACCAACCATGGGGAGCTAAAACACAACACTAAACAAAACAAACCTCCACCATGACCAACCATGGGGAGCCAAGAACATGATCATAATAACAAACATCTCAAACAAACAGAGAGAGCACATGAATTCCTACCTCAAATCCAAGCTATGGTAGAATGTTGTTGAGCCCTAATCCAAGCTTCAAGCCTTTTCTCCTCTAACTTTCTGAAAGCTCTCTAAAAATAGAGAATGGGTGAATGAATCACCCTAAGCCAAAATTTCCTCTAAATAGGGCTTCTACACCTAACCTCATAAATGAGGTTCCAACATGCAAGTTGCAATTTTCGCTCAAGAAGGAAAATGAATTTTTAAAAGGGTCCTAAAGTCACTTTTAGGCTTCTAAAGAGGTGAAAATACCCCTAACCCATGGATACATGGAATGGGTTAACAAATTAAGCATAAAACTATCTCCTAAGGCCATTATTAACCCTCTAAACCCATGTCGAGAAATAACATCGGAAATGGGGAATGAGACTGCATAAAGATTCCTATGGCAGAAAGGTGTGCTAAGATATCCCTATAACTCCTAGCAAGTGCTCTCACACAACACATGATGTACCTTAATAACATTGAACATAGGTGTCAAGCGACACTTAACAAAATAACATTTCACGAAAGGTACATCCAGAATAACAACACATAACATACAAACATTCAAATTACTGTTACGAAATAAATTACTTAACAACGAGGCCTCAGGTCTCTTAATAGACGGGGCCTTGGTTTAACTGGTTACCCTATGTTCAATGTGTTTTCCCCGAATGTGTTTCCATGGTCCTTCCACCTGCAATACCTAAATGCAGCATCAGTAATTCAAGGAAGAAAACCATTAAAATAAACATATATGATATAGCGAAATTTAATCATTAAATTACATAATTCAACTCATACATCAATTGCATATTATATTCATGATTTGATTGCACATTTCAAATGAAATTACATAACGTAATTTAAATATCATCTAGACCATCAGGTTCACAAAACATCATATAAAAACATAAACCAAATCTACACATCATGGATCCCATATGCAGAATCATCAAAAGAACAGTCCATCGAGTCAAACATAATATAACAGTAGTCGACAAAGTCCAAGTGTCTCTGAAAGAAACATAATCAAAAAGATAGCTAATATGAATAACACAGGATCACTATGTGGGCCGAAAGTGGACCTCACAAGTGAGTCCTCACCCCTAACAAGGTTATTTGTAAAAGACTCCTTACAGGGTCTGACCTTTGACCAAGTTACCGTACTTAATGCATTGTAAAGATGAACTCCTAACAGGGTTGTAAGATCTTCTAACATGGATCATTATACACTAGTGCAGTTTATAGTATGTGCTAATTCCCACCAGGGTTTTTACCTATTTGGGTTTCCCTGCAACCAAAATTGTGGTGTTGTTTTTAAGTATTATTTCATTGTGTATGTGCTTAAATTTATTCTATACTTAATTGGATAAAGAATTGAATCTTGTAGATAACTAATTCACCCCCTCCCTCTCAGTTATGTCTTGGGAATATTCCTAATAATTGGTATCAGAGCGAAGTGCCTCAGAGAGAAGTTTAAAAGCTTAAGGTTGATCAAATGGAATTATTTAAGAAAGAAATTCCTATGTTTGATGGAGAAAACTATCTAGACTAGAAGAATAAAATGATGACACATTTGCAGTGCATTGCTTTTGAGATTTTTGAAGTATCTACCAAAGAAGTTCAAATTCCCTCTTTACCAGATCTTGCAAAGGAAGATGCAACTCTTAAGAAAAAGGATATCTTCACTCAAAATTATATTGCCAAAGAAGCCCTTATCAACACCTTATCTGACAGTGAGTTTTCAAAGATCAAGAAAGTAGATAAAGCCTACAAGATATGGAAGTATATAGAAGATATGTTTGAATGAGATATTCAAGCAAAGAATGCGCACAAAAAGACATGGAAGAAAATATACAATACATTGGAGATGCTACCTAAATAGAACATTAGAGCTTATAATCAAAGGATTAATGAAGTAGTTGCAGGAATTAGAAACAATGGTGGAGAAATTTAGGAAGAAGACATAATGGATAAATTGATGACTACTTTGACACTAGAATATGAAAGAAATATAGACATCCTAGATGAGACTACGCAGTCCACAAAAGACTTCAAAAGAGAGACCTTAATCAACAATATTTTAGCATTTGAGATATCAAGATTGAAGACAGAGCCTAAAAGTGAAACAATATTCAAAGCCTCAATCCATGGTAAGAAATCTTTGAACACTCCTGGTAATTTTGATGATGAAGATGATGATAAAGAACTAGATGAATTCATTGCTATGATTGCTAAGAAATAAAGAAAAGGAAAAGAAAAATATGAAGGTCAGTTGCCATTCAAATGCTTCTCATGTAACAAGATTGGTCATTTTGCATCTAAGTGTCCTACAAGAGTCAACAAATACAAAAATTACAAGCCTAAGTATAAAGAATGTTACTATGCTAAAAAATGGAGTATCAGATGAAGATTCAGTAGAAGATGAAATAGGATTCATTTCTATTGAAGAAATGAAAAAAATGTTTGATGAAATGGATAAGGAAGATGAGAGGAAAGCACAAGAGCTAGCCTTGATTTCACAAGCAGACATCAAGACTGATTGGATCATTGAAAATGGTTGTTCACATCACATGATAGGAGACAAGGATAGATTTATTCATTTGGATAGATACAAAGGTGACATGGTTAGATTTGGAGACAAAACTCCTAAACCTATCATAGGTAGAGGAGCTATCGGTTTGGATGGGAAGAATAACATTGATGATGTTCTATATGCTAATTGTTTATAGCATAACTTACTTAGTGTTGGACAGTTGCTTGACAAAGGATATCAGTTGGAATTCAAAAACAATATGTGCATCATTAACAACAAGGAAGGAGAAATGATTGCATCAGGATCAAAGACTAAAGGTAATGTTTTTCAGCTTAATTTAAAAGCAAGTTGTTTTGTTGCTAAAGTAGATGACAGTTGGTTATGGCACAAGAGACTATGTCACATCGATTTTGACAATATAGTAAAGATAAGCAATGTAAAGGCAGTAAGAGACCTCCCTAGTATTACAAAGCTAGTTGATACAATATGTAGGGAATGTGTGATGGGAAATCATGTGAGGAATTCATTCAAAAGAAAGCATAATTCAATAGAGAACAAGTTGGATCTAATAAATACAGACTTATGTAGACCAACTTAAACAAGATCATATTATGGTGAAAGGTACTTTATTTTATTTGTTGATGATTATTCTAGAATGATTTGGGTTGTTTTCTTAAAAGATAAATCTAAAGCATTTGAGAAGTTCAAAATATTCAAAGATAAGGTTGAAAATGAGTCTGGATTAAAGATAAAATGTATGAGATTAGATAGAGGAGGAGAATTCACCTCTGATAGATTTTATGAGTATTGCGAAGAACATGAGATAAAGAGACAACTAAGTGCATCTAGAACCCCTCAACGGAATTGAATTATAGAAAGGAGAAATATGATCATACTTGATACAACATGCACCATCATGATAGAAGGAAAAGTTGCACACACCTATTGGAGAGATGCGGTTAATACAATAGTCTATACCATCAATATAATTCAATTAAGGCAAGACACAAACAAGACACCATATGAGCTATGGTTTGGTAATGTACCTACAATGAAATACTTCATAATTTTTGGAAGCAAGTGCTACATCAAGAGAGATGAAGCTATTGACAAGTTTGATGCAAGAAGTGATGAAGGTATTTTTCTTGGTTACACCACTAAAAGAAAAGCTTATACATGTTTTAACTTAAGATTGAAGAAGATCATTAAAAGTGCTTAAGTAAAGATTGATGAAACGTTTATGATTCAAGAGAGATATCATGATTATGCACCTATGATTGAAGAAGAACCTAAACCTACTAGTAGTGAAGTAGTTGTTGAAGAAATGTTTGACAACATTGATGTATTATTCAATGACCCTGAAACAAGTGAAGAATAAACACAAACAACCTATGAGAGAGTCACACCTAATATTCCAAAATTCACATCTAGATACCATTCAAAAGAAGACATCATTACAGATCAGAATAACAAAGTCATGACAAGATCAAAAGCAAAAAGTTCAACATGTGATGAAGCGGTATGTTTACTTTCACAAATTGAACCCTTAAGTGCTGAAGATGCATGTAATGATTCAGATTGGCATAAAGCAATGAAAGAAGAGCTAGATCATATAGTTAAGAATGATACATGGAAGTTGGTCCCTAGACCTAGTGACAAGAATGTGATTGGAACCAAGTGGATATTCAAAAACAAGATGAATGAAGATGGTAGAATAATAAGAAACAAAGCAAGACTAGTATGCAAAGGATATGAACAAAGAGAAGGAATTGATTATTCTGATACATTTTCCCCTATAAGTAGATTGGAAGCCATAAAATTGTTTCTAGCCTATGCTACATTCAAAGACTTTAAAGTATATTAGATGGATGTCAAGTCAGCATTCTTGAATGTAGAGTTGAAGGAAGAAGTATACATAAAAAAACCTAAAGGATTCAACTTATCAGGCAAACTTGATATGGTATGCAAATTGAAGAAAGCCCTCTATGGAATTAAGCAAGCCCCTAGAGCATGGTATGAAAGACTAGATGGTTACTTGACTAAGATTGGATTCAAGAAAGGAGCAACATACTGTAACTTATTCATAGGAGAGAGACCTGAAGGATTATTGTTAGTTGCTATTTTTGTTGATGATATTATCTTTGGAGGTAATGACAAGCTTAGTACATAATTTTCTAAAGAGATGTAGAGAGAATTTGAGATGAGCATGATTGGACCTATCAAGTACCTTTTGGGACTGAATGTGAAGCAAAAAGACAAAGTTATTTTCATTAATCAATCTAAGTATGTGAAAGAGATATTGAAAAAATTCAAGATGGATGATTGCAAGCTAGTAAGTACCCCTATGATAACAGGAAGCAAGATTTCAATAGAAGATGATTCTACAATAGTTGACAAGACTATGTACAAGTTCATGATTGGTAAACTCATTTATCTCAATCTAGACTAGATATTTCTAATGCAATTGGTATAGTTGGAAGATTTGCAGTAGAACCTAAACAAAGTCATCTTATGGTAGTAAAGAGGATATTCAGATATTTGAAAGGAACTATATACTATGGTTTATGG
Organism: Chamaecyparis obtusa; assembly: GCA_027943335.1. NCBI lineage: Eukaryota > Viridiplantae > Streptophyta > Pinopsida > Cupressales > Cupressaceae > Chamaecyparis > Chamaecyparis obtusa. The sequence goes on from BSBK01009515.1 coordinate 26,263, forward strand.
TATCCTAACTTGGAGAATGTAGAACTTTATGTATATACAGATGTAGATTGGGCAGGTTACGTTGATGATAGAAAGATTACATCAGGAGGAGCAGTATTTCTTGGAAATAGACTAGTTACTTGGACAAGAAAAAAGAAAAATTGTATTTCTCAGTCCATAGTAGAAGTAGAGTATGTGGCAGCAACATTAAATTGTTTTATGATTGTGTGGATCAAGTAGATGATAAAGGATTTTGAAATTTAGATTGATTATCCTATTGTTATTTATTGTGATAACACTAGCACTATCAATATGTCAAAGAATCTTGTGATGCATGAAAAGACAAAATATATTGAGAAAAAATATCACTTCCTAAGAGAGAAAGTTACATAGAAAGAAGTAAAATTGGATTATGTAAGTACTAAAGAATAGTTAGTAGACATATTCACAAAGCCTTTTCGAAAGGATACATTTGAGTATCTCAAGGAGAAGCTAGGAGTAATCCCCTTCGCTGGATCTGATTAGATTTTGTAGTAGTGCATTAATCTTCAGTGACTGATGAATGGTGGACTACTCTACCTCAGGATTAGTACCTATGCTTATTGGTTTTGGTGCCCTTTTCCATTGATGTCAAAGGGGGAGTGAGTATATAGTCATGAAAAACAAAACAGTTGTTGTAATCTAGAAAGGGGCAGTAAGTATTAGTAAGGGAAGTATATATCAGTTGATATTCAGAGCATTTAGCAGTAGATGGAGGATTCATCCTTGGGGGAGTTTTTTTGAGGAAATGAAGAATTTTATAAATAATTGTACTTTTGGATTGGTGGTGTTTTTCATTCCATATGTTTCCATCAATGCCAAAGGGGGAGATTGTTGGAGATTTTCCAGCAAGCCAATGTTGATTGTATGTTTGTCATTGATGACAACATATGGAAAGAAATGTGCATGGAAGCCTTATGGAGAGATCCTTGAGAATATGGTTCTTAGATATGTTATCAACATGATATCATAGATGTAGAGGTTGATTCTGAGTGAAGACAGTTATACAGTTGTTTGTTTCAGGAGTGTTCCTGACAGGTCCCATGAAGAGTTATGTATGTGATTTATAGTACGGTTATGGTGGAGCCTTGCACATTTATATTTATGTTGTAGACATGTTAGCAAAGCTATGTTCATGGATGCAGAGTTAGTTGTGTAGTACAGGTTGTGTTATGATGTTTCCAGTTGCCAGTTATAATTTCCTAAGTTTATTTGGTGGAGCCAAAATTATTTATGTTGTTGTAGTAGTTGCGCCTATCATTATGATATATGTGCTTGGTATTGTGTTTGGATAAGAGTTAATAATGTTTGGTTAAGAGTGCATTACATATTTTAGCATGAGAAGAAAGTTTCAGTTAATTTGGTGGAGCTGACAGTGTGAAGTGACGCATCTACTCATATGGAGTTGCGCGGTCCTATTTGTGTTGTGTGCTTAGTATAGCCATTGGAGATGTTGTTGTAGAGTTATATTGTTTCTCTAATATGATTTCAAGGAACTTCTAATAGGTCAGCTTAATTATATCATTTGGAGAAAGATACTTATGGTCGGTCATTTGTGATCGCTAAGTATGGTAGACAGTTGAAGAAGAATAGAGCAGAGTAGAAGGTGTGAAGTATAGAGCTATTAGTAAAAGGTCTATGTGAAAAAGAAGAGAGTTTGTGCTATTCATTGGAATTGATCAAGAAAAAAGGTCTAACTCACAGTTCACCAAAATCTAGATATAGTGAATATTTGTTGTGTAGAAGGTGGCAACCTTCACCATTAGAGTAGTGAGCTCTTGGACAATGAGTCCTCACCCCTAACAGGGTTATTTTTAAAAGACTCCTAATAGGGTCCAACCTTTGACCAGGTCACTATACTTAATGCATTGTAAAGATCAAGTCCTAAAAGGGTTGTAAGATCTTCTAACAGGGATCATTATACACTAGTGTAGTTTATAGTGGGTGCTAATTCCCACCAGGGTTTTTACCTATTTGGGCTTCCCCATAACCAAAATTATGGTGTTGTGTTTAAGTTTTATTTCATTGTGTATGTGCTTAATGTTCTTCTATAATTAATTGGATAAAGAATTGAATCTTGTATATAACTGATTCACCCCCCCCCCCCCCCCCCTCTCAGTTATCTCTTGTTACTATTCCTAACAATAACTTCTAAAAGGGTATTTGGAAGTGTAGGTTTTTTAGCAAGTGTTTTGGAACAAGTTGGTGAAATACCTGATTTTACCAATGTTTCTTAGTGACCCTTAGGGACACTTCAGTTTGGTGTTCTCTTGAATGTTCTAGGGAGTTTGTGGGAGAAATAGGGTTGTCACTAGTGTTTAATCAGCCAAACAAAGCTAATAGAGAAAATGATTCGATCCCATGATGAATTGATTGAAAGATACCCAATGTTTCTCATTTCAATTGAGAAACATTACAACTTTTGACATAAATCGAGATACAGATGCCAAATTAAAACAAAGGGGAATCTCACAAAACTAAGATGGTTAATTGTAGGCCTCTATAATATGATCTTGTAGCACCTGATGATTCCTTAATACCTTACACAAGCTTTGAGATATGGCCCAAGAAAGATCGTTGCCTAATGTTTCTTAGTGACCATTAGGGACACTTTGGTCAAGTGTACTTGTGAACATTCAAGGGACTCTGTGGGTGAAATATGGTTTTCACTAGCGTTTACCCAACCAACCAGAGATAATGGAGTAGAAAATTTGATCGAATGATGAATGGATTGAAAGATACCCAATGTTTCTCATTTCAATTGAGCAACATTGAAACTTTTGACATAAAACTAGATAGGGATGCCAAATTAAAACGAAGGGGAATATCCCAAAACTAAAATGGGTAATTGTAGGCATCCATAACATGGTCCTGTAGCACCTAGAAATCCATCAATACATTGTACAAGCTTTGAGATATGCCCCAAGAGAGATCACTTACCAATATTTCTTAGTGACCCTTAGGGACACTTTGGTCAGGTGTGCTCGTGAATGTTCGAGGGACTTTGTGGGTGAAACAAGGTTGTCACTAGAATTTACCTAGCTAATCAGAGCTAATGGAGAAAATGATTTAATTCCATGATAAATGGATTGAATGATACCCAATGTTTCTCATTTCAATTGAGTAACACTACAACTTTTGACATAAACCAAGATAGGGATGCCAAATTAAAATGAAGGGGAATCTCCCAAAAATGAGATAGGTAATTTTAGGCCTCCATTACATGGTCCTGTAACACCTAAATATTTTTTGATACCTCACACGAGGTCTGAGATATGCCCCAAGAAAGATCGTTGTCCAATGTTTCTTAGTGATCCTAAGGGACACTTTGGTCAGCTATGCTCATGAACGTTCAAAGGACTCCGTCAATGAAATAGGGTTGTCACTATCATTTACCCTACCAACTATAGCTAATGGAGTAGGTAATTTGATCCCACAATGAGAAAATTGAAATATACCCAATGTAGCTCATTTCAATTGAGCAACATTGCAAATTTTGACATAAATTAAGATATGATGACAAATTAAAATGAAGGGGAACATCCTAGAACTAATATGGGTAATTATAGGCCTCCATAAAATGGTCTTGTAACACCTAAATATTTGTCAATACGTCGTACGTGCTATGAGAGATGCCCCAAGAAAGATCACTTCCTAATGTTGCTTAGTGACACTTTGGTCAAACATGCTCATGAACGTTCGAGGGACTTCATGGGAGAAATGAGGTTGTCACTAGAGTTTACCTAGCCAACCAGAGCTAATGAAGTAGATGATTCGATCCCACATAGAATGGATTGAAAGATACCCAATGTTGGTCATTTAAATTGAGCAACATTGCAAATTTTGACATAAACCAAGATAGGGATGCCAAATAAAAATGAACAAGAATCTCACAAAACTGAGATGGATAATTGTAGGGCTCCATAACATGGTCCTATGGCACCCAATGATTCATCGATACCTTTCATGAGCTCTAAGATAAGCCCCAAGAAAGATCATTTTTCAATGTTGCATAGTGACCCTTAGGGACACTTTGGTCAGGTTTACTCACGAACATTTTTGGGACTCCATCGGTGAAACAAGATTGTCACTAGAATTTACTCTACCAATCGTAGCTAATGGAGAAGATGATTTGATCCCACGGTGAATGGGTTGAAAGATATGAAACATGAAATATGATACGAAACATGGAACATTAAACATGAAACATGAAATATGATACATGAAATATGAAGCATGATATATCTGGCCATGCTTTGAATTGGGTTGGGAATCCTTGAAGTTGAGATTGACTTGTTGGAGCTCCATGATTCATTGGGTGCTCCTGTTTCAAAAATCTTCATAATAATATATAGCCATTAAATCAATTCCAATAATGGCATTTTTTGTTTTATCAACTTAATGTGTTCCATTACTTCATATGACATGATCTTTTTAAAGAAAACGTACGTATAAATATTTTCAGATTTTGCAGTCACATCCATGTTATGACATTTAAATAATATATTTTATAAAGATATGTTTGAACATGTTCTTAATGGTAATTAATATTTAAGTAAGAAATTTATAAATAGATTTCATACTTATTTATTGTTGAATGTACAAAATAAAAGGTAAAGTTCAAAAGTGAATACCAAATTCTTCTGAGATATGGATTGACAGGATTGAATATATGTATTTCAATAATATATTTGTAAATCAGGTCCATTGCACCTTTTATATACAAAATTTGGCATCGAACATGCACATCACAACTCATTGCCCTTTTTTTACATAAAAATTGGCATCTAATATGCACATGGAAGCTCATTGCACCTTTTATATACAAAATTTGGCATCTAACATGCACATGACAACTCATTGCCCTTTTTTTACATAAAAATTAGCATCTAATATGCCCAAGGTAATTTACTACAATTTAAGTTTATTTGTTGAAATGTATTACCATTAAACATGTACATGTATACTAATGAATGCACATGTCTTAATTGTTTTATATAAAAATTTAGTTGGGTTTTACAGAATTAATGAATGCATTGGATGTTGCTGATGTTTAGGAGCGGGAAGAGGTAACATTTTTATATTCACTTTTGATTACATTCTTGTTTGTTCAAAATATCATAGAAATCCTTCCTCTATGACTATGATATATGTTATTATTTTCATATACGAAATGGTCATAGAGGCCTCATCAATGATGATCCCTCCTAAGAGTACAAGAGAGCTATTTGAGGCTCTGGTGTGTGTGTGTGTGTGTGTGTGTGTGTGTTAAACATATAGATTTAGATATGGGTACATACATTTTTACTTTTGTAGTATTTTTCATCAACTTTGGGTTATTAAATTCTGTTAATTGTGTTTTACCTATAACAACTCCCTTCACAACTTCTTACAGATTCTTTAGCATTCCATTTTTTTAGGAGTCCCCACACACGAAGGAGCCCATCAAAATTACTACACAACCCAAGTGTAGAAGAAAGAGATGAGGTAATCAACAATTCAATTGCCAACAAATTACAATCTAGTATTTAGTTAATTTGATAGTATTTGGAGATAAGATGTTTGATTTAGCATTTGAATTTTTTTTGTGTAGACACCTAGCGAGCCACGTACTACTTCGAAGAGGCTCAATTTGGATGATCCAACACAATCATAGATATTGATAGAGATACATAGATCTAGTTGTGGTCATTGAATGACCAAGTTTTGTATATATTTGACATTTGTATTGTATATATCGACCTTGACATGGCACATGCCAACTTTTTGTAATTATTATTGATTTGGCATCTATGCCATTTTTCATATGTACATGATTATTGTTCATTTTGATATATATGAAACTTGACATCTGTTCCAATTTGTTCATTGTGTGCATATCATTGTACTTCAAAAATTTTTTTGCAATTAATCAAACATGTTTCCATTCATTATTTAATATAATAGAATTGAAACATGTTTATCAAAGTCATTGTGGCATGGATAATGTAATCAAATTCATATGTGACTTAATCTGATGTGATAAGGCATGAAAGGCTAAAATATGTAATGATTTTGTCTATTATGTCATATTATCTTAATTGACCAAATAAGGGTCATAGAACGATGTATATTTATGGGTGGTTTATGGGGTTGCTATTTTTTGTGGATTTTGTTTTGGAAAAAGTTGGTGAAAAGTGTGAAATACTTGATTTTACCAATGTTTCTTAGTGACCCTTAGGGACACTCTGGTCTGGTGTTCTAGCGAATGTTTGAGGGACTTCATGGGTGAAATATTGTTGTATTTAGCATTTACCTTACCAACAAAAGCTAATGGAGGAGACTATGCAATCACATGATGAAAAAATTGAAAGATAACTAATGCTGCTCATTTCAATTGAGCAACATTGCATCTTTTCACATAAACCAAGATAAGGATTCCAAATTAAAAAGAAGGGGAATCTCCCAAAAATGAGATGGGTAATTATAGGCCAACATAACATGGTCCTATAGCACCTGAAGATTCGTTGATACCTCACACGAGCTCTGAGATATGCCCAAAGAAAGATCAATTCCCAATGTTGCTTAGTGGCCCTTAGGGACACTCTGCTCCGATGTGCTTGCAAATGTTCGAGGGACTCCATGGGAAAAATAGGGTTGACACTAGCATTTACTCAGCCAACCAGAGCTAATTGAGCAGATGATTCGATCTCACAAAGTACAAATTAAGAGATAGCCAATGTTGCTCATTTCAATTGAGCAACATTACATCTTTTGACATAAACCGAGATAGGGAGTCCAAATTAAAATGAAAGGGGAATCTCCAAAAAATAAGATGGGTAATTGTAGTCCTCCATAACACAATCATGTAGCACTTGACTATTCATCGATACCTCACACAAGCTTTGAGATTTACCCCAAGAAATATCATTGCCCAATGTTGCTTAGTGACCCCTAGGGACACTCTAGTGTGGTGTGCTCACGAGTGTTCAAGGGACTCTTTGGGTGAAATGAGGTTTTCACTAGTGTTTACCCAAAAAACCAAATCTAATAGAGTAGATGATTCGATCTCGCAATGAACGGATTAAAAGATAGCCAATGTTGCTCATTTCAATTGAGCAACATTACATCTTTTGACATACACTGAGATAGGGATGCCAAATTTAAACAAAGGAGAATCCACCAAAACTGAGATAGGTAATTGTAGGCATCCATAACTTGGTCCTATAGCACCTGATGATTCATCAATATCTTGCATGAGCTCTAAGATATGCCCAAAGAAAGATTTTTGCCCAATATTGTTTAGTGACCCTTAGGGACACTCCACTCCAGTGTGCTTGCAAATGTTTGAGGGACTCCATGGGTGAAACAAGGTTCTCACTAGAATTTACCTAGCCAACCAGAGCTAATGGAAAAGATGGTTTAATCTCATGGTGAATGGATTGAAAGATAGCCAATGTTTCTCATTTCAATTGAGAAACATCACATCTTTTGACATAAACTGAGATAGGGATACCAAATTAAAATGAAGGAGAATCTCCCAAAACTGAGATGGGTAATTGTAGGCCTCCATAACACAGTCTTGTAGCACCTAAAAATTCTTTGATACCTTGCATGAGCTCCGAGATATGCCCCAAGAAAGATCGCTGCCCAATTTTTCTTACTGAGCCTTAGGGACGTTGCTTCAGTGTGCTCATGAACATTTGAGGGACTCTATGGGTGAAACAAGGTTGTCACTAGAATTTACCTGGCCAACCAGAGCTAATGGAGCAAACGATTCAATCTCATGATGAATGAATTGAAATATATCCAATGTTTCTCATTTTAATTAAGCAACATTATAGTCACATCCATGTTATGGTGTTTAAAGAATAGTTTTTGGTAAGATATGTTTGAACATGTTCTTAACGATAATTAACATTTAAGTAAGAAATTTTTAAATAGATTTCACACTTATTTATTGTTTAACATACAAAATAAAACATAAAGTTCAAAAGTAAATGCTAAATTCTTATGAGGTAGAGATTGAGAGGATTGAATACATGTATTTCAATAATATATTTGCAAATCAGGGCCATTGCACCTTTTATACAAAATTTTGCATCTAACATGCACATGACAGCTCATTGCACAATTTTTACATAAAAATTGGCATCTAATATGCACATGGCAGCCCATTGCACCTTTTATATATAAAATTTGGCATCTAACATGCACAAGACAACTCATTGCCCTTTTTACACATAAAAATTAGCATCTAATATGCACATGGCAGCCCTTTTTTATTCAAAATTTGACATCTATTTATGCAGATTGCATCTCATTGTCATTTTTAAGTACAAAAATTGGCCTCTAAATATGCACATAGAGAACCTTAAAGATATACAAAATTTTTTTAAAATCATTCTACCATATTGTAGAATCATTCTTCTAGATTGCCCAAAATTAATCAAGAGAACCTTCTACATCAGCTTTAACCCTTATTGTGTCAAGTATTGCCTCATGGTCAGATTCACATACTTTCCATAAATTCTTGTTAAGAGGTTTTCCACAATACTTAATCAATTGAATATTTATTGCAACAACATGGTTAGAATAATAAAGAATATTTCTATGTGTCTCAAAGTCCTCAAACAATCAGAAATTAGAATTCTTGATAGAATAATTGTATTTTATAGAGTTTAATACCCAAATCAATGCAAAGTGTAATAAAAAGAGTTTAGTAGGTATGCATACAATTGGACACAACAATGGTACCTTCTAAGACATGTCCCTTTGACAACAACATATCCTATTGGGTACTTAATACCCTCTCCATCAATGACTGTAGTTCTCAATTTATTTTTGGCCTCAATACAACGACACAAAAAGTAATATGTTCCTTCTTCATTGTTCTCATATGCAATTACTACATATACATGACTTGCATTTAATATAAGGATTAGTTAATACCAAAATCAACATTTAAAGAAGTAATAAATTGAGTTTAAAATGGATTTAACCTACAAAATCTAGAGAAATTACCTGTTTCAACTACGTCTAATACATGGTTAAAATCCATTGATGCTTCAAATTTGTTCATTTGTAGATCTCTGGGAAGTTGATATGTATCTAGGGTTTGCAAAGGTCTATAAGACCATTGGTCAACCCACTCTTTTGATTCACATTCATCCCACACAAAATGCATACATGAAGAGAAAAAGCATGCAATTTGTCTATTATAAATAGCTAATGATGTTGCATTTGAACTTCTAAATGAATGCATGTCGCTTGATTCTATAAGTCTACAACAATCTAGATAGTTTTTAGTGTTAGAATCATGTATCAACAAAAAATATCTAGAAACCATATACTTACATGCATTACCTAGTCCCATCATAGAGTTACACCATTGCATAATTGTTTCTACATCTATTAACACTACACCACATTCATACTTCAATTCCTATCTGCAAGAGTTATCTTCACACACGCTCTTGCACCATCATGCTCTTCCTTTCATGCCCTGCCTTAGTGAAATTCCAAAATTATTGTACAACACTTTCCACATGCATCCTACTCAACTAGTAGAGCATCCTTTCATTCTTAAAATGTGTGGTGCAATCATCTGACCATATTAAGTGTTGGTTGTATCTTATGTCCTCTTTCCTTTAAACTATAATAGAATACTCTAAAAAATTCTTGCACAAACTCTGAGGAATGAGTACGATCATCACTGATATACAAGTGATAATCTCTTATAACCTTTCTTTCCTCCTTTTTACTATCATGTGCATGCATGAATGCTATGTGTACAAAAATAATAACTTGTGTAGAGTGGTAATACATAGGTTGTACTTTAGTTTGAGGTTTCAGTGTATAATTCTTAGAAAAATTGAAGATAGACATAATAGTACCAATTGGGAAAGTGTCCTTACATAGCTTGATTTACTCATCTAACCACCTAGCTCTATGTGTGTGACCTATGTACTCATAAACTAGTTTTTCTTGAAACATCTTCATAAAATCAGCTACGCATACATCCCTTTTCACTAACTCACACCTCTTTAATTCTTTTCCATCTTTAACACCATATATGACTGACTTATATTTTCTAACAGAAACTAGTGTCTTACCAATTTTATGTGGGCTATCTAGATGTAGGAATCTAGGCAATTGTTGCAAACCACCACATATAGGACAAAATCATTTCAAACACATCATCTTATAGTAAATACACCTGTCATCTCATCTACATAGTACACTTGAAATAAATTCTTTCAGTGACTTAGGAGATGCCTGTAGACCGCATTCCTACAAAATATCATTAGTGTGCAAAGTACAACATATATAATGATAAATATCATAATGCATGAAAAATTCAACATGGACCCTACAAGAACACGTAGTACATGCATGATTAATCTTAACATAAAATAGTTTTTCCATCTCAAAAAATCTTTGGCTAATTTTAATACGAGGAAAGCTTTGAAGAAGCCTTTCATGAAATTATGTTTGATTCATGTCTAAATAGTGTTTAGGATGTGGCTCATCATTTCTAATTCCAATTCACCTTATAACAGCATCTCTTTGGTTGGTTGAAACCCTTGTGTTGTCATACGAAAAATCTTCAATTAAAATTCTTAGTGCATCAACAACAACCTTGTCCTTGTGTGGAAGTCTACCCAAGAATGCCCAAAGAGAATTATTTTTAGGATCCCCAATTTCTTTGGCCTCTCTAAGGCATTGCGTAATGTTATTCTACTTATCCTTAATGACTTACTTTTTTTTCTTATTAAATGAGAATTTTTCATTTCCTATCCAATTATGGCTGATGTGAGGACATGTCAAGTAGCATTATCATCTTTTGTACATTCTTTCATACCAATAGGTTGGTATGGATCAAATATATTTCTCACACTAGTTCTTTCACTACTATTTTTGGTTATTCTTTACCCCAAAATTTTAATTGTCTCTCTAAATTTTAAATTTTTAATCATTTCAACAACTAATTGGCATCTTCCACTTTGGTTTAAATTTTCAAAATAGTTATTCCAAATTCTTTTAACTATTCTTCTACAATTTATTTTATAAATTTTATCATGCATTGGCCTCACAATATTTTCATCAATGTCAATTTGAAACTTTGGTTTTCTACGAATTATTCTAGGAGGTGTTAAGACACGTGCATCCTCTTGGTTTTCATTATGTCATGCATTAATCTCATCAAATTGAAGTGGTGTATATTCTTCAAATTCAAGGTCCATTCATCACATTGATTTGAAATGGAGTATGGTCATTGCATTCATTACGTGGATTCATCACGTGCATTTGAATTGGTGCATTAGGTACATTTATCATGTCAATTTGGATTTTTTCATGTCCATCACTTTCATTAGGTGCATTAGATGACGCACCTCCACATAACCTCCTCATACACTCCCTTTTTCTTATCTTTTCTACCTCTCGTTGTTCATTTTTTCCTCGCTTGTTATTTAACATTACATTAATATTGATTGTCCTACACATAACATCATGATGAAAATCCATAATCAAATAGCATGAAAACAAAAAATGAGCATCATTTTATTATAATCTAAAGTAACAAACCAAAAAATAAAACAAATGAATCATTTCAAAGAAACATTGAAAAAAAAATGCAAACCTGACTGTTATTATCTTGAAAATTAATGCCAAAAGGTACATTGGGACCTTCAAACAACTTGTTGTGCTGATTTCTATGCCATTGGGAATATATTAGATATATTTTCTCATAACCCGTATGGGTTATGAAAAATTAGAGGTTCAACTCTACTTTTCCATAACCTGTACATGATCTATAAAATAGGAACCCAAGATGGAAGGGAGGGGAGAGAGAGGGAAGGTAAGGAGACATATAGGATAAGAAGAGAGAGAGAGAGAGAGAGAGAGAGAGAGAGAGAGAGTAGGTGGTGACTAATTGGGCTGAGGGATACCCTCAAGATGAAAAGCCCTAGAAGCAGAAGACTATGTAGCAGTAGATGATGCAGACATTGCAGATGATAGATTATTTTGATTTCAAGTTACTATTACTCAATGAAAATAAAACTTTGTATATGTGGAGACACAATAGGTACATTTAAAAAAAAATATAAAGGTAGTGGAAAATACATTTATATAACTATATAGTTTGATAAACATATTCAATTTTTACATCCTTCAACATGTAGCTCTTGGTTCATGAAAAGGTTTGACATGCATGCAAAAACTATCCACCTAATAGGTGAATTAGTGTGAATGCAAACTTGCAGTACAGTAGATGTATTTCCAAAATGGTGAACTCAAGAATGTTAGATTCAAGATGAGGACATCAATTGAGTCTACCATCTCAACACTTAGGTGAGGATGAGTGTAACTTAGAGTACTCCATCAATAGTACCATTGTCGCCTATGAAAATGAATATGATGAGAAAAGATTAGAAGTTACAATAAGCCAACAAAAGGAACATAAAAACTTTGAACTAATGGCTTCCACAACCATCTAATATTCACATTTTTTAATGGTTGGTTGTTCCTCATTCCAAGCAAGAAGGTAAATTAAACATATATAAAGATTATTTTATTCACTATCATTATAGATGCCCAAAACATCAATGAATCAGTTTTATTGGACAAATTATTGGAAGAAAACACATTCTATATTTTAATGCTTACAATGGCCTGTCATATTTGATAATTATTGTCCATACCCAAAACACAACTTGAGTTTTCTAATATATATTGACATGATATCTAAACTTCATATTTGTATTTTTGTTTATATAAATGAATAAATTATCATTAACCCACCCATTAAATTAATATTCTTTGAGGTTTACCCTATAAATGAATGACAAAATACATTGTGATCACCATTATTGTTACACATATAACAATATTCAAAAGTCATTAATGGCATAAGTAAACAATAAAATCCATAAAAAAACATTTCATTTGGAGTATGGGTGAAAATGTAAATAACCACAAGCATGCTAACAATACTAGAGAAATGAGATGCACTGCTTGTGTTGTAATGCTAGCCCAACTGGTATTTCTACCAAATTCCTCTTCCCCCTCCACTTTGAGTCATTGTCTCTCTTCTACATGGACTCTTGTAAACAACTAAACCCAGTCAAATTATTGATTAAATAATTACACACTATTTAATTGATTAATGTCACCCCCTTGCTAAATTAATTTCATTAATTAAGCTATAGTCTTCCATTTAATTAATGAGAACCCATACCCATTTAATTAATTTTTCTCTCTTTCCTCTATTAAGTAAAACAAATAAAAATATATTTTTCTTATACAATTCACCTTTTGTTCTTTTCCTCTTTTGCTCCAATTTCAATTATATAAATCATTTAATTCCTAATTGATCACATGGTTCCTAACCTTAACCACCATGTAACCATTCCTCTAAGTCCAACCCACTAACTAACCCTTGGTTCCAACCAACCTTATCCCCTTTAACTTCCATTTAACCCTAATCCACTAACCCTCCAACCAACCCTTGGTTCAAACCAACCCTATCCTACAAAACCTCCCAATTGACAAACCTTATCCTAACCTCCCCAAATATGTGCACATTCCTATTTTTAATAAATGAGAAAAGAATCCCAATTTTGGGTGGCAACTTTCCAAAATTGACACATGGCCTCCCCTCCATATGTCATCCTATTCATTGCCACTTGTCTTCAAGGAGGAAACATGTTGCATTTTGAATGTCCCTTACATTCCCCCGATTTCCTATTTAATTATCTTAGTTTTCCTCACAAATTATCCACTTTCATGCATAACAAAGTCATAATGCCAAATTGAGTCCTTAGCACATCATCAAATCCATAGTTTAGTCTTCTACATTTATTACCTCGCATATCCTCACCATTTTAGCCATATTATCACATAGATCTTAGAATTATCATCATTGCATTTCATCACCCAAAATCATCATCATCATAGCTATTATGTCCAAATTAAGCCCTGGATTTTGGATTTTGCCCCAATTCAACGATGGAAAATTGATGGCAGATTTGTTGAATTTGCCAACAAAATTGTAATATAATACTTAAAACCTTGAAAGCCTAAAACTTCTTTTTTTTTCATATTGCAATTAGAAATGTTTTACTCTTTCATAATCTAAATAAACAAATAATATGAATGGTCCATTTGGCTAATTTCATCTCACCCATAAGATCACCCAAAATCAAATGTAATATATGTAAATTGAACTCTTTATTATGAACCACTGATTAACCAAAGATCGATGGACAATTTTCTAGACATAGTGAACCCTCATAAGAAGAGAAAATCCTCATATGAATAGGAAGTAACATGGGTAAAATCAAGGATTTGACCTTATTATGGTGGCGGAAGTAGTTGTTAGAGATGATAATAGTAGTGGAACCCATGGCAGCATCAATTAGGTCATTTGCACAGTTGTAGAGATCACAACGGTTGATTTGGATGAGATTCGGGCTAAAAATGTACAAGGCACTATAAAATAGTGCTCATGCTAGAAACTAGAACCATCTATTTACAAAGGTTGCTTCAATTTGTTTGACAGTAAACAAAAATGATATCTTCAAATATCAGGGTTTCAAAGCTGCTAGTTTCATGAACCTAAGATAATAGTTGGTAGTCATTAATATTTAATATTGCATTTATTGAAAATCCTGTAACAATCTAATCTATCACATTCGAATAAATAGAAGGTTTTTATGAGTCGAGTTACAATAAATATTAATTCATTTTGGTGATTGAACAAAAATAGTAATTTCGACAAGTGTTGTGGATGTAGTTGTTTGAGTCATACTTACTAAATTCAATAAGTGGTTTGTAATTGAGACTGCAACTTGGTTGTTATATGCAACTTGAAGTCATGTTTGTAGAGACAATTTGAACATTATTGTAGCTATGAAAATCCCTGAGCAATAAAATTGAAAGATATTTGCTGATGGTAATTTTCTTGGTATAAATTTACCAATTTTTTTCCATGTAAATATTGTGTTGTGTATTTTCTCTTCTTTGTAAATTCTTGCACTTGTAATTTTCATCATAGTTTATTGGACACAAGAAAAGTTTTGCAATTTGAGATAGGGTTAGGCTGAAAGCTCACACTATATAGCCTATCGACTAATTAAAATGGTACAAGTTACAATTTGATTACAAAAGATAGCATTTTGTTGTAGATACATACATATTTGAGAAAATAAAGCTCATTGAGAACGTGACAAGTTACTTACCGCAAGATTCTACACAAATTTTGCCCTGCTATTAACAATACACATGAGAAAATGGAAGAGTCTCTAAAAAATTTAAGTAATGCTACCACACCGGAATTTTTTTAAAAATAGGACTTGAACCAAAACTAATTTTTGTACAACTGCTTCAATCTATTCACAATAAAATACCATCAATATAAGCTTGGCATACATGTCAAACATAAGCTTGATGAATCCTTTATCAAACATAAGTGTAAAAAAACTATTAGATATCCAACTAAAAACCCAAACTTCAAAAAAGCTAGAGATACACTATTTTTTGGAAATGACACATTTTACATTCCCCTAGAAATACCATAGTTACAGTCACATTATGGTCAAGCTTTGGTATCAAAATTTCTAGATCGACTAATATACAATTAATCGAACTTATAACAAGTCTATATTACAAACAACCATCCATCTTGCATTATAAAATCATTTTCACTCTCAGATGATAACACCCAAATGAAATGTAGATTTGGAAAATTTAAATGTACCTTGTGAACATTTTTCTTGAGGAGCAACTCGTTTACTCACACACTTTGTTAAACACATGGCACACATCTCTTGGCTAACTCTTGGCAACCATTCACGTCAAAAAATTGATAGATTATACAGGAAGTCGTCCATCACATGATTTTAGGAGATTTGTGAAATACGTGGCATAATCAACACTAAGACTAGTTCTTTTAGAAACTATGTCAAAAAAAATCAATGTGCCTTGCCTACGCTTGCATATTTTGCATACATGTTTGTCGGGGAAGGGAGCATGTTGGCAAAGTTTACAGATACTAGCGCAACAAACATTAGCTCAATGTGCATAAATTTCAAATAGATTTCAGGTGACAATATCAAAGATTTGAATAAACAAGAAACAACTTTTGTAAATTTGCATTAAAGAATTAGAAAGACACCTAGGCCCCTTTTGTTTGCAGAATTGAAATTTGAGTCAAAACTTGATTATCTCAAAATCAGGTTTTCAAATTCTAGTTTTGTGTATTCGAAAGATAGTTTGGACCATTTGGTTGACCCAGAAGATGGCTGAGACAATCCATCTTCTGCGTTTGGTTGCCATTTTCGAAATTGGAATTGGAAGTGAGAAATTCCTATTTATGTGTTTGGTTTGCAATTTCAAATTGGAATTGGAATTACATTATCCATTTTCTATGTTTGGTTCTACATTTTGAATTGGAATTAGAATTTGATAAGAAAATTTAAGTTTTTATAATTATTATATAATGTTTTAATTTAATATTTTATTTATTTTGCCCATTTTTTTATTTATATTTTTTTTATTAATTTATATTTTTATATAGTAAATCATAAACAAAATTTAATTTCTTTTTCAATATTGTGAATAGTAAACTTAACTTTTTTAAATAATTTTATACATTATTATCATAAACAATATTATAACAAGAAAATAATTATAGCATAGCTCAATATCACATCAAAATATAAATATGTCATCGAGTCCACATATATATCTATTTCTGCATAATGACCAAACAAATGACCCAACTAAATAGTACTATTGTTGCACAAAGTAAACATCGGAAAAATGTGACAGGGGCTCTATACGTAGCCTCCACTTTTGCAATAACTTTCTTGAGCACTTTGCAAGACTTGCACTCATAATCCACAACAGGTATATGTGTAGAAGGTGCAGATGATGTAGACAGCGACGGGGTGTCATTGGCCCACTTAAAGTAGTCAAATCCACCGCCATCCTACAATACAAATCTAAGTTAGTCTCGCTAAAATGACTAATATTTATTCTTTGTAAACATTTAAATATTGTGCAATTAACAACCTTTTTCTTATTTTTCCAAGTCCAAAATTTACGCTCTGGATTATCGTCTGTGTGTGACGTCCTCAACACGCAGTGTGTTCCGTCACCACAATCACACATAGGGACATTTATCATAGCCATCAGCACTGTATCAAGAAAATTTTTGTTCATTCATATAACAACATGACTATATTCTATGAGTACAAATTGAAAAAGTTTCATTTATGTTGATATTACAAATCTATACAAAAAATATAATGACACAACTATAGCATCAGATAGAAGTTGGGGAAGAACAATATCCATGAACTGAATGGTGGTGTGAAAACACATCGTTAAATAATAAAATGCAAGGAAATCCATGCTCTACACCCTTATGCCCCACATTCAATGAGCAACCATCTCATATCCCGCTCATTCTTCCCATTACTTTCCCTATTGTTAGATGGTCAATCCTGCATCTACAAAGTAAACATGATAGAAAAACTAAAACTTGTTTATTTTTAAATGGAATACACCAAGGAGTACCATCATAAATATTGACCGTTACAAACATGAACAGTAAAATATCATTAGATAGCTCATTTTTTTTATTAGCATATGTGGATATTTTTGGCATCAATGTCTGAAATAGCTTATGGATTCGATTGTGTAGATAGTTTTGGATCGAACTCTATGATCCATCATCAGGATGAAAGAGACCAAAATGATTGCAATAGACCAAAATGATGGACTTTTCTTTCAATCATTTTTCTCTCTTCCATCCTGATGAAGGATCATAGAGTGTGATCAGAAATGTTGATGCCAAAAATATCTACAAAATCAAATCCAAAAGCTATTTCAAACATTTTTAATGTCAGCATATGGGTAGTCTCACTTTATCATCATATGTGTAGTCCTAGAACTATCCATTTCTATTTTTGTACCTTTCACATGGTTTTTAAAAATGAATGAAAAATGAAAAGAAATTGAAGATGAAATAGAGCATTGAACAAAGTAGAATTATTCCACTTAATTTCATAATGCAACACTAATAACAAGATGGTTAGGGTATATACATACAGAATCACGAACAATACAGTCATCTACCAAAACACATCTATAAAACCATGTCTAAAGAACTAGAAATGGATAGTTATGAGACTACAAGTCTTAACAATGCATTAAATTAAGCATTCATCATGTGGTAATCCTTCGTGTATTCCACTTAAATATGTTAAAAGTAACAACACTAGGTATGTGCAAGATCATGAGGGGCCAAAAAGTGGCGATGTGAGAAATATTCACTTTTCACTCGTCCAAAAGTGCATGAAAACATTTGTTGACTTTTTAGTAGGCCTGGGTGTCAGTACACCTGGGCAAACTTGACATCAAAGCACAAGCCTAATCGGGTACCCGATACCTGTGGCATAAATTTGAAACTCACAAGCCCTTTTCTTCATTTCTTTTTACATTTTTTTCTTGCGATAACGGCTTGAAATATCACATACACGATATATTTTTGGGTATCTGATTTGGGTAACAAAAAATTTGAATCTTCAACACATTCGGTAAGTAAATTATTTGTTTATTTTAATTATTTTATTTTATTTTCATGCTAAATATAGTTTTTTTTGTTGAAATAGGGTTTTATATTTATATTTGTAATAATATATGAAATCAGATTGAAATTTAGATTTTTTTTTATTTAATAAGGCATGGCTAACAACAATGAAGAAAATAACCCTCCCACACCAAATAACGATCCCAAAAATAATCCCCCATATCTAAACCCTCAATCTTTACAAGATTTGATACAAGATAATTTGAACACAATACGAGGTTTCCAAAACACATATCAAAATATACCTACATTAGGTCTCATGCTTGCCACACTAAATACAATTGTTGAAAATATTGACACACTCACGCAACAACATAATGCCGCTCTTCATTGGCATGATGATATGCACGCCCAATTTGATGATGGGCTTGACCATGATGGGAGTGCGGCCCTTAATATAAGTAAGGAAGATATAGCCACCCTTTTTGTCAATCCTAAAACCAGAATACTAGTTGACCCCAAAAAGCTCAAATTATCAATAAAATGGTGCACAAATGAAGCAATGCGCACACACTTTTGGGATTGCTGGTGGATGGTTTTTGATAAACCACCCCATAGCAATTTGGAGGTCCCATTTTATTTCATAAAAAAATTGTATGCTGAGTTTGTGCTTGGTCACCATGTTGATTATTGAAGTATGAGGGCCAACATGGGCATAGGTGGAGGAGCTCCTCAAACTAGGCCATTTGCCTAGCCCAAAAAGGCCACTACCTTTGTCCCCCCCACTGATGTCGCACCCCCTCCTCAAGTGCAGCATCCCGATATCATTACAGAGGCTACCTCATAGAATATTAGGGCCATTCATTTACTAAATGATCAGCTGATCACGTAGACCAGGTTAGTGTTGCCTCCTGATGTGGATGATGCTAGCGCATCGACATCTCATTAGAGTTCACATGTATGTGAGCCCTATATTTGCATTATATGCAAGAATATGTGCCTCGGACCACTTACTGATGCTGATACATATCAGTATGTTATTGATGAGGAGGATATAGGAGACACAACTATAGATGCTGCAACACCTCATGGAGCATCTACATCTCATGAGAGTGCTTAGGAGGTGTACACAGAGCCATTGACTCTTCTTGATACGATAAGAGTAAACATTATAAATAAATTTGTCACATGACTTATTTAATTTAAAAATAATTTATTTATTTAGATTATTTTTAATGATTGCATGCACTTATGTATATATATTTTTTCCATTTATGTTCAGTCGATGACATAGGAGGAGGTGAGACAAGTGGATGAGTCCACACTTTTAGCCATTTCATTTGGCCTTGATGACTATACGGTATTGTATCATCTTAAAATGGAAGCATTTCCATGTTAAGAGTGTTTAGCCCTCTGAGTAAGTGGTTTGGGGTCATATCGGATGCCTTGAATTTATCTTTTCTTTGATCTAGCTTTCTCCTCACTTTCCACTTCTTTTCTACTTCATTCTAGGTGAGATTAGGGTTAGGATCCTGAGGATTCTCCTTAATTTCCCTTTTGTATGGCTCTATTTTCTAGGTAGGACTTATAAATTGGTCCTCCTAGACTTCATCATGTTCCTCATATGATTTTTTTCCTCTCCATGGCACTCTACCCTATTGTGGCATCATTTCTAGGTCTTCAGGCACCCCTGGGACCTCCTATTTCTCACTCTGACTAAGACCCTAAAATTTGTGCCCTTAAGGTCAAATTAGACCTAAAGGGGTCAAATTCAACCTAAATAGGTCAAGGTCGACCTTGACCCTGACCTAGTCAGGTACAAGCTCATCCTTGACCTTGGGTTCAAATTTCAAGGTCCCAGGATCTCCGGTTGTCGGGTTTCAGAAATAATTGTTTTCCCGCTTTCGGGTCCACTGGTTTGGTCTCCGAAATGGTAAACTCTTAAATTATATTTAATTTAGGTCCATTCCTATAGGATTGATGCCTAATTGGAATTTAATTCCCCAAGGTGGCCCCTCTAGAGGATTGTGCCCTAGATCACTATAAAAGGAAGCCTTCCTCTCTCATTTTCTCCATCTCATTCATGCATGAAGCACTCAATCTTTCAAGCAAGTTCAAGCAAGCATCTCCCAAGAATTTTCAAGGAATCATTAAAGTCCTCTTCTCCATCCAAGTTCTCCATTGAAGATCAAGGATTCAAGAATTCAAGCCATTGAAGGGATTTGGTTCAAGCATTCAAGATTCGTCATTCAAACCCTAGATCTAGCCATCATGATGGTGTGATCTTCCTTCAAGATCCTTTGTTCATCTTCAAGATCCATTCATCCTTCCCTCAAAGTGGATTCCAAGCATACAATCATGGAGGTTTTATTTACATTTATTGATGTTATGTTCAAGCTTTCATATTAACATACTTGATTACATTTCAAATACAATTTGCATATCTGTTGAATATCATAGCTTCGTTGTTAGATCTACTTCTACTACTTTCTAGCATTCTCCATTTCAATTTCAATATTAAGGTTGATTCCAAATTGGGGTTTGACCAAGGCAAACCCCTCAAACAAACAACAAAAACCCTCTTTTTCTTGTAGGTACAGGTGCGGGATTTCAGATCTGAGAGCAAATTTGGATACCCTTTTCGGTGAACTTTTAGGATCTGCGAACAGAATTAGAATCGGCCTTCAAAAAAAGAATGTAGTATTTGACATTTTATGAGGGTGAAAATTGACCTCCCTTAGAATTGGAAAAGATTTTTGGGTTTTGTAGATCTCACAGTTTCGGTTCAAAATTCCAAAAATTGTGAAAATCAACAGTTTCTGAGACTGTTTGACAAGGTTTTTAGCCGGTTCTTTTTCAGAGGTAAGTACCTTTATCTCTTCATTTCAACATTAGTGATTTACATTTACTCTCCATATCAATACAATTCAAATTTAAGTGTAAAATATTAGTTTTGGGGTCTCTTTTATGTGCAAACCATTGTTCTAGGACCCCATCCATATTTTATCCTTTACATTTTGGTGAACCCGCGATAGACAACTCTTTCTTTTTGGTGTTAGATCATTTTTTTTCTTTCCTTATGATTAGATTTCTTTTATGCTCTTGCATTTACATTTCAAAAATACAAAAAAAATTGCAAAATTCCTTTAAAAATACAAAAACATTTACATTTTCATGCTTTTACATTCAACATGTATTAATCTTGTTTTGAGTACTTTGATGAGGCTTTTGTTGTTCAAGATGATAGATCCCTTAATAAGGTACATGGAAGTGAGGATGAAAATTGTTCGAATGAGGTCTCCATTGATCCTATTCCTATTTCATCTTCCTCTACAACCTCTTCAATTGACCTTTACAAAGATAAGTTAGGGATTGATGTTAATTCTTCTCCTAATATATGTCTTTTCTATGAGCCTACTTTAGAGTATAATTTACCTTCTTTCCCCTTTAGGGATCAAGCTTTAGTGACTTATGACACTCCTACAATGCACTTTATGGATAGGGATGATAATCCTCCTATTTGCAATGATCCCTTGGATTTGGATGTTGATTACTCTCTTCCTCATGAAACTATTATCGATAATCCTCCTATTTGGGATGAACCTTTGGATGTTGATTACTCTCTCCCTCATGAATCCATTATGGATAATCCTCCTATTTGGGATGAACCTTTGGATTTGGATGTTGATTACTCTCTTCCTCATGAAGCCATTATGGATAATTCTACTTTTTGGGATGAACATTTGGATAAAGACATTGATTTATCCCCTTCTTGTGAAGAATTTTTTATACAAAAGGATGACATATTCTCTATAAAACACTTCCCTTATGAGAAAGATGATGACATTATAAATCCATCACCTCCATTTACAAAGAAAGATAAGAATTCCCTTAATTCTCTTCCTCTTAGTGGTGATCTTATGGGAAATCATGATCCTACCTTGCAACGTTCTTACCATAGTATTACTTATATCTATTCCAACCCTTTTCCAACTATGGTTGTGTCTTCCATTCATATCACTTCCTACACTTTTACTAGTGTTCCTAATCTTCGTAATCCTAATCCTATCTTTCCTAATCAGATTCCTAATTTTTCATCTACTATTCCTAGTTCTTCCCACACTTATTTTGAGGTTCAAACTATGGTTCATGATGTGCAAATATTCTTAAAATTACCTTCTCCTTATTATTCGATCCATAAATATAAAAGAAAATAAATTTATCCTTTGAGATTTCTTCATAATTTTACCCCTCATTCTTATATAACATAGATCTTTTCTCCTTTAGACTAGTGGGCAAGAGGTATATTTCTTCTTGTCTTTTAGAATCCATTATGTTCCTACTTTGAGCTTAATTGGTTATTCTTTCATTTATCTCAATGATTTGTATTATGATAGATTGCTTTCTTCTATTATTCAAGATATCTTTTCTAGGACATGTGTTTTGCAAAGATATCCCTTGCCTTTCATCCCTAGTGGGCAAGGTTCTTCCTTCTCTCTCTTTGTCTAGGGAACTGCTTTCCTTAGCTTAATTGTATTTGTTTCTATTACAATATTATTTCATCATATTGATAGATGTTTTGACTATGGATAACCTTCTTATATGAGAAGTTGTTGTCCTAAGTCATCACTTCTTCTCTATGTTGCAAATTATGTTCTTTATAAACTCTCACCCTTGCTTTGGTGTTAGAGTTGTTTCCCTCATTCCAAAGATTCCTCTTCCTCTTCTTTGCAGGGGGCTTGATGATTGAATCTTTTTTCTCACCTTTTGAAAGATGATATTTTATCTAGAAGAACTCCTCTATGATGGGAGTCTTGTTGATAAGATCTCTTTCATTGAGGATAGTTTTTCCATGAGTGACATATCTTTATCATGATTATCTATATTCTTGGATGTAGGGGTCAATATCCTTTGCTAAGAATATGGTATACATTGTTGCTAAATAGGATATCTCCTTGCATTGTGAAGTAGGTATCCTCTTCCATCTTTGTTCCTACACTGGGGGGGACACGGATGCCATCTCCTTCTTTTCTGTCTTTTCGGGATTCACCTCTTTCCTTGGGTAAGTAGTATTTATCTATTATGTGATATCCAATCATACATGAAAATTTTGGTTTGTATTGAGGATCTATGTCCTTGATCACAACCTATTTTGTTGTTTGACATTGGGTTTTCATGCTTGATATATCTCTCTCACCTTGGAAACTAAATAGTGTGCTATCCCTCATAAGGGTTACTTTCTTTTCATTTCTTGCATGATATCTCTTTATATTCATCCCTTCCATGGCCTCATAGGAGCTATGACCTTGGCTTGGACTGGGTGTAGTTTGTGGATATTGTCTTGATGCTGAAGAAGGCTTTATCCTTGTTCTTTTTCTTTCCTTAACATGTCAAAATAGTATGTTTTCTCCATATTAAGGAGGGGGCATATATAGGGCCTCCCTTGTACTATAGTTTTTTATTTTTACATGCTAAATCTTGGAAGGTAACACACATAAGTTGCTAAATCCTAAAAAGACACACATTTATATGCTAAATCTTCCGATGGTAACGCACATAAGTTGCTAAATCCTGAGGAGACACGCATTTTTCAAATTTTTCAATATGCTAAATCCTCTAAAGGTAACGCACATAAGTTGCTAAATCCTGAAGGGACACAGATTTCCAATATTTTCAATATGCTAAATCTTGGAAGGTAACACACATAAGTTGCTAAATCCTAAAGAGACACGCATCTATATGCTAAATCTTCTTAAGGTAACGCACATAAGTTGCTAAATCTTGAGGAGACATGCATTTCATATTTATAGTGATACAACAAGGTGGATCTATGGGTATTCCAAAAGCCATCAGAAGATGCATTACAATTGCAAGCACATTTTATGGGTGAACCTGTTGGGCTCTCCCTCCAGGGTGATTCACGATAAGGTAAGCATCTTATTGGATGAGGTAATCACTTTCTCTTTTCTCTCTTTTCTCTTTCATGCTAGTAGGACAGGATCATGAAGCTATGTTATTTATTGTGTTTCTCTTGTTTTTCTTATGTAATCATTTATTCTTTTATGATAGCTTTCCAAATATGATGTTAGTATAAGAAATGTTTCTTAGCAAGGTTTTTTATGCTAGTTGATTTGGGTTATTTAGTACTAACCCTTGTTCTATTGGCACCCTCATGGGTATATGTTGAGTTATAATCCTTAGTCTGGGGGCTTGTGTCCTTAGCTAAGTTTTATTTTATCTCTTTTCAAATCCACTTGGATCTTCTCTTTCTTCTCCTTTACCAAGAGTTTGCATCGAGTCCCTACTCTTGCTAAAGTTGGCACTTAATGTATCATCTTAAAATGGAAGTATTTCCATATTAAGAGCATTTAGCCCTCTGAGTAAGTGGTTTGGTGTCATATTAGATTCCTTGAATTGATATTTTCTTTGATCTAGCTTTCTCCTCGCTTTCCACTTCTTTTCTGCTTCATTCTAGGTGAAATTAGGGTTAGGATCCCGAGGATTCTCCTTAATTTCCCTCTTTTATGGCTCTATTTTCTAGGTAGGACTTATAAATTGGTCCTCCTAGACTTCATCATTTTCATCATAGGATTTTGTACCTCTCCATGGCACTCTACCCTGTTCTAGCATCATTTCTAGGTCTCTGGGCACCCCTGGGACCTCCTATTTCTCACTCTGACTGAGACCCTGAAATCTATGCCCTTAAGGTCAAATTTGACCTAAAGGGGTAAAATTCGACCTAAAGGGGTCAAAGTTGACCTAAAGGGGTCAAGGTAAACCTCAACCCTAACCTAGTTAGGTATGAGCTCATCCTTGACCCTGGGTTCAAATTTCAAGGTCCAAGGATCTCCATTGTCGGGTTTCAGAAATAATTGTTTTCCGCTTTCGGGTCCACTATTTTGGTCTCTGAAATGGTAAAATCTTAAATTATATTTAATTTAGGTCTATTCCTATAGGTTTGATGCCGAATTGGAATTTAATTCCCCAAGGTGGCCCCTCTAGAGGATTGTGCCCTAGATCACTATAAAAGGAAGCCTTCCTCTCTCATTTTCTCCATCTCATTCATGCATGAAGCACTCAATCTTTCAAGAAAGGTCAAGTAAGCATCTCCCAAGCATTTTCAAGGAAGCATTAAATTCCTCTTCTCCATCCAAGTTCTCCATTGAAGATCAAGGATTCAAGCATTCAAGCCATTAAAGGGATTTGGTTCAAGCATTCAAGATTCATCATTCAAACCCTAGATCTAGCCATCATGATGGTGTGATCTTCCTTCAAGATCCTTTGTTCATCTTCAAGATCCATTCATCCTTCCCTCAAAGTGGATTCCAAGAATACAATCATGGAGGTTTGATTTACATTTATTGATGTTATGTTCAAGCTTTCATATTAACATACTTGATTACATTTCAAATACAATTTGCATATCTATTGAATATCATAGCTTCATTGTTAGATATACTTCTACTACTTTCTAGCATTCTCCATTTCAATTTCAATATTAAGGTTGATTCCAAACTGGGGTTTGACCAAGGTAAACCCCTCAAAAAAACAACAAAAACCCTCTTTTTCTTATAGGTACAGGTGCGGGATTTTAGATCTGAGAGCAGATTTGGATACCCTTTTCGGTGAACTTCCGGGATCTACGAATAGAATTAGAATCAGCCTTCAAACAAAGAATGTAGTATTTGACATTTTATGAGGGTCAAACTTGACCTCCCTTAGAATTGGAAAAGATTTCTGGGTTTTGTAGATCTCGTAGTTTCGGTTCAAGAATGCTAAAATCAACAGTTTCTAAAACTGTTTGATAGGGTTTTCAGCCGATTCTTTTTCAGAGGTAAGTATCTTTATCTCTTCATTTCAACATTAGTCATTTACATTTACTTTCCATATCAATACAATTCAAATGTAAGTGTAAAATATTAGTTTTGGGGTCTCTTTTATGTGCAAACCATTGTTCTAGGACCCCATTCATATTTTATCCTTTACAGGTATATTATAAATTATGTACCCATTAGTTATTTTTTATATCATTTGGTGTACATGCTTAAATCTCTATCAATTAGAGCAATAAAATTCATACATTTACTAATATATTATCATCTTATTATGTTCTTGTAGGCTACAACTGATGTCAGTGGGGGGCACAAGGGGGTTCCTTCATCAGGTGTCGACAAAGTAAAGGTAGTTAATTGTTTAAGATTAATTATGCATGCATATGTATGCCACTTGTGTGTAATAATAAATATTTTACTTGCACTTTATTGTATAGGGTGTGGCTATTGATGATGTCCCGACACCGGTTCGGGAGCGTAGAGTTACAGGTATCTCTATTCGGAGTGATAGCCCGATTGTACGTAGACTTTTACATATTGTTATTTGTATTTTGTAACCAGGATTGCTATGATGAAGTACATTGATATATAATTGACAATCTTTTTACTCTCATAGGTTACTCTGAGTGCGAGGGAGGGCCCACGAGAATCTTTCATATCTTTGTTGACCTAGCCCACTATTCTAGAGGAGGGATCACCAGATGTAAGTTTTAATTTTAGTTCAATCAATTTATAATTTTATTATGTTATCATCCTATTTTGTAGATTTATTACTCTATGTTGCACCACTCTACTAATCTCATTATTGAAAATATATTTTTATAGGTCAAAGTTGGTATTGTTGGCATGGTCCCTTCCCTACCTAGGACTTGTGCTAGGACATCTGATTGTGGTAGGTGATTGAGAGACCAGGTATAGATATTTGTATTCAATTATAATTTTAATTAAATCAGTGTTTGAATTATGAATTATATGTGTGTGTGTGTGTGTGTGCAAATCATATAAAGTAAACAATCTAACTTGGGTTTGAACTCATTTTTTATGTAGGATCAATCAAAGCCCAACACTTCTTCAAAGAGACTACATTTTGATGATCCCCCTACGACATAGGATGTAGTTTTAGTTTTGTGGTCATTTAGAGATGCCACTTGGCACATTTTGAGATGGCATATATGCCATATTATACACCTTTAAACATTGATTTTGTAGGCATTTTGAAATGGCATGTGCCATATTTGTATATGGAGATACTTTTGATACATTTGATACTTTGTATATATAGAACATGTTCATTTATATGTTATATTTGCATCATCTTTTGTATATACATATTTATTAATGTTTATGGAATTCAATGGTGAACTTATATCTTGACTATGATTATCATTATGATTTAAATTATATCTTGTTGAAGTTACATTTGTTTTTCTTTACTCTGGAATACCCTTTTCATAGAGCTTATTATGTTTGAGGTTTAACTTCTATAGATTTCCTATGTTCTTATGTTTCATACCATTATATATACTCACTTGAGCCACTTAGTACTACATTGTTTCAATACTATGTATATACTCACTGTTTATATAAATTGTCATATTGGGGTCACTTGAGCCACGAAAGATCGTTGCCCAATCATGCTTAGTGCACCTTGGGGTCACTTGGATCGAGCGTGGTCACGAGCATTCTAGTGACTCCATGGGTGGAACAAGGTTGTCACTGGCATTTACCCAGCCAACCAGAGCTGATGGAGTAGAAAATTTGATGCAATGTCAGATGGTTTGAAAGATACATTGATGAGCCGCTTTAAATTGACCCTCACTACAAGTTTTGGCATCGACTAAGATCGCCTTTCCAAATGAAAATGAAGTCGAATCACCCAAAACTGAGAGAGTTTATTGTAGACCTTGAAAACAAGATCTTGTAGCACTTGATAATTTGTTGATACCTCTCATGAACTCTGAGATACAAGCCATGGAAGATCACTGCCCAATTGTGCTTAGTGCACCTTGGGGTCACTTGGGTTGAGCGTGGTCGCAACCATTTCGGTGACTCTGTGGGTGGAACAGGGTTGTCACTGGCATTTACCTGGCCAATTGGAGCTGATAGAGTAGATGGTTCAATGCTAAGTTGGACGGTTTGAAAGATATGCTACTGAGCCACTTTCAACTGACCCTCACTACAAGTTTTGGCATCGACTGAGATTGTCTTGCCAAATTCAAATGAAGTTGAATCACCCAAAACTGAGAGAGGTTATTGTAGAACTCAAAAACATGATCTCGTAGCACCTAATGGTTTTTTGATACCTCTAACGAGGTCTGAGATATGAGCCCTGGAAGATCACTACCCAATCATGCTTAGTGCACCTTGGGGTCACTTGGGTCGAGCACGGTTGTGAGTGTTCCAATGACTCTGTGGGTAGAATGGGGTTTTCATTAGCATTTACTCGGCCAACCAAAGCTGATGGAGTAGATGGTTTGATGTCAAGTCAGAAGGTTTGAAACATACCTACTGAGCCACTTTTAACTGACCCTCACTACAAGTTTTAGCATCGACTGAGATCGCCTTGCAAAATGCAAACGAAGTCAAATCACCCAAAACTGAGAGAGGTTATTGTAGACCTAGGAAAAATGATCTAGTAGAATGTAATGGTTTGTCAATACCTCTCATGAGCTCCATGATATGAGCCACAAAAGATCACTGCCCAATCATGCTTAGTGCACCTTGGGGTCACCTGGGTCAAGCGTGGTTGCGAGTGTTCTGGTGACTCCATGGGTAGAATGGAGTTGTCACTAGCATTTACCCAGCCAATCGAAGATGATGGAGTAGATGGTTTGATGCAATGTCAGATGGTTTGAAAGATACACTACTAAGCCACTTTCAACTAACCCTCACTGCAAGTTTTGGCATCGACTGAGATAGCCTTCCCAAATGAAAATGAAGTCGAATCACCCAAAATCAAGAGATTTTATTCTAGACCTCAAAAACATTATCCTGTAGCACTTGATGGTTTTTTGATACCTCTCATGAGATCTGAGATACGAGCCATGGAAGATAGATGCCCAATTGTGCTTAGTGCACCTTGGGGTGACTTGGGTCGAGCGTGGTCGTGAGCATTCTAGTGACTGCATGGACTAAATGGTGTTGTCACTGGAGTTTACCTAGCCAACTAGAGCTGATGGAGTAGATGGTTTGATGCCAAGTTTGATGGTTTGAAAGATATGTTGTTGAGCCACTTTCAACTGACCCTCACTACAAGTTTTGGCATCGACTGAGATCACCTTGGCAAATGCAAATAAAGTTTAATCACCCACAATTGAGAGAGGTTTTTGTAGACCTTGAAAACTTGATCTCGTAGCCCCTAACAGTTTGTTGATACCTCTCATGAGGTCCGAGATACGACCCCTAGAAGATCGTTGCCCAATCATGCTTAGTGCACCTTGGGGTCACTTGAGTCGAGCATGGTCACAAGCATTCTGGTGACTCCGTGGGTAGAACAGGGTTTTCATTGGTGTTTACCTAGCCAACCAGAGCTGATGGAGCAGATGGTTCAATGCCAGGTCAGACGGTTTGAAAGATACGTTGCTGAGCCACTTTCAACTGACCCTCACTGCAAGTTTTGGCATCGAATGAGATCGCCTTGCCAAATGCAAATGAAGTTGAATCACCCAAAATTGAGAAAGGTTATTGTAGACCTTAGAAACAAAATCCCGTAGCATCTGATAGTTTGTTGATACCTCTCACAAGCTCTGAGATACGAGCCACGGAAGATCGTTGCCCTATCATGCTTAGTGCACCTTGGGGTCACTTGGGTCAAGCATGGTCGCGAGCATTCCAATGACTCCGTGGGTGGAACGAGGTTGTCACTGGTGTTTATTTGGCCAACCAAAGCCAATGGAGTAGATCATTTAATGCAATGTCAGATAGTTTGAAAGATACGCTACTAAGCCGCTTTCAACTAACCCTCACTGCAAGTTTTCGCATTGACTGAGATTGCCTTGCCAAATGCAAATGAAGTCAAATCACCCAAAATCGAGAGAGGTTATTGTAGACCTCAAAAAAATGATCTTGTAGCCCCTTATGGTTTGTCGATACCTCTCATGACATGTGAGATACGAGCCCCAGAAGATCGCTGCCCAATCATGGTTAGTGAACCTTGGGGTCACTTGGGTCGAGCGTGGTCATGAGCATTACGGTGACTCTGTGGGTGGAACGGGATTGTCATTGGCATTTACCTAGCAACCAAAGCTGATGGAGTAGATGGTTTGATGCCAAGTTAGATGGTTCAAAAGATACGCTGCTGAGACACTTTCAACTGACCCTCATTACAAGTTTCGGCATCGACTAAGATCACCTTTCCAAATGCAAACAAAGTCGAATCACCCAAAACTGAGAGAGGTTATTGTAGACCTCAAAAATAAGATCATGTAGAACCTAATGGTTTCTTGATACCTCTCATGAGATCTAAGATATGAGCCATGAAAGATTGCTGCCCAATCATGCTTAGTGCACCTTAGGGTCACTTGGGTCAAGCGTGGTCGCGAGCATTCTGGTGACTCCGTGGGTAGAACGGGGTTGTCACTGGCATTTACCCAGCTAACCAAAGCTAATGGAGTAGACAATTTGATGCAATGTCAGATGGTTTGAAAGATATGCTACTGAGCCGCTTTTAACTGACCCTCACTACAAGTTTTGGCATTGACTGAGATTGCCTTGCCAAATGAAACAAAGTCAAATCACCCAAAACTAAGAGAGGTTATTATAGATTTTAGAAACATGATCCTGTAGCACTTGATGGTTTGTTGATACCTTTCACGAGCTTTGAGATATGAGCCATAAAAGATCGCTTCCCAATCATGCTTAGTGTTCATTGGGGTCACTTTGGTCGAGCATGGTCATGAGCATTCCCGTGACTCTGTGGGTGGAATAGGATTGTCACTAGTGTTTACCCAACCAACCAGAGCCAATGGAGATGATGGTTCAATGTCAGGTCAGACAGTTTAAAAGATATGCTGCTGAGCTGCTTTCAACTGACCCTCACTACAAGTTTTGGCATCGACCGAGATCGTCTTGCCAAATGAAAATGAAGTTGAATCACCCAAAATTGAGAGAGGTTATTGTAGACCTTGAAAACATGATCCTATAGCCCTTGATATTTTGTCAATACCTCTCATGAGGTCTGAGATATGAGCCCTGAAAGATCACTGCCCAATTGTGCTTAGTACACCTTGGGGTCACTTGGATCGAGCGTTGTTGCGAGCGTTCCGGTGACTTCATGGGTAGAATGGGGTTGTCATTGGTGTTTACCTAGCCAACTAGAGCTAATCGAGTAGATTGTTTGATGCCAGGTTGAACGGTTTGAAAGATACGCTGCTGAGCCACTTTCAACTGACCCTCACTGCAAGTTTTGGCATTGACTAAGATCACCTTGCCAAATGTAAATGAAGTTGAATCGACCAAAATTGAGAGAGGTTATTGTAGACCTCAGAAACATGATCCTATAGCACCTAGTGGTTTTTTGATACCTCTCACAAGCTCCAAGATACAAGCCACGGGAGATCAATGCCCAATTATTCTTAGTGCACCTTAGGGTCACTTGGGTCAAGCGTGGTGGCGAGTGTTCCAGTGACTCCGTGGGTGGAACAAAGTTGTCACCAGCATTTACCCAGCCAACTAGAGCCAATGGAGTAGATGGTTCGATGCAATGTCAGATAGTTTGAAAGATACACTGCTGAGCCGCTTTCAACTGACCCTCACTGCAAGTTTTGGCATCGAATGAGATCGCGTTGCCAAATGAAAATGGATTCAAATAGCCTAAAACCAAGAGAGGTTATTGTAGACCTCATAAACACAATCCCATAGCACTTGACATTTTTTTGATACCTCTCATGAGCTCTGAGATATGACTCACGGAAGATCACTACCCAATCATGCTTAGTGCACCTTGGGGTCACTTGGGTCGAGCATGGTCGTGAGCATTCCCGTGACTCCGTGGGAAGAATGAGGTTGTCATTGACATTTACCTAGCCAATCAGAGCTAATGGAGTAGATGGTTTGATGCCAGGTTGGATGGTTTGAAGGATATGTTGTTGAGCTGCTTTCAACTGACCATCACTACAAGTTTTGGCATCGATTGAGATCACCTTGCCAAATGCAAACAAAGTCAAATCACCCAAAATTGAGAGAGGTTATTATAGACCTCAGAAACATAATCTTGTAGCACCTAATGGTTTTTTGATATCTCTGACAAGATCTAAGATACAATCCATTGAAGATCATTTCCCAATCATGCTTAGTGCACCTTGGGGTCACTTGGGTTAAGCGTGGTCGCGAGCATTCCAGTGACTCCGTGGGAGGAACGGGGTTGTCACTGGCATTTACCTGGCCAACTGGAGCCAATGGACTAGATGATTCGATGCTAGATAGGATAGTTTGAAAGATATGCTACTGAGCCACTTTCAACTGACTGTTGGTGGTATGTTTGAAATCTGAACTGTGAAACTAATCATGATTAAGCTTGTGAAATTTGAACTGTGAAGCTTATTATGTTTGAGGTTTAAATTTTATAGATTGTTTGAAATGATAAAAAATAATATCCTTAAAGCATTAGAAAAAACAATCAAACATGTAATAATTTAAACCATGCAAATGACATGTAAGATCCCTTCTTGGCACTATTGGCCACCCATACACGATTTTGGTCATAAGTCCTTATCAAGAGTTTTAGCACATTTAACTTTTAAATCAAATTGAATGTTACAAATTGTCATTATAGGCTTCAAAGGATCTCAATTAACCATTAAGGATCCTTTTGTCCTTCTATATCTAATTGGATCCATGGTGACCGTAGGCATCTTCATAGGTGCTCCTACACAAGTTACAATCCACATACAAAAAAAAGTTTATTGACTCAAAATACAATCTAGAAAAGGTGAAATTAATGTATTGAAATTAAGCTTAACGAACTTAGAAAAAAATGCACTAAGTTAACTTATTCTAATCACCCAAAAATGGTCACCTAGACTATTAGCCCCTTGCTAGCATTATTTGCTAAAATCATCAATTGCTTATTCTTGATCAAATCCTAATTCTATCATTTATTCGATTATTTTCTATGGGTTAACCATCTTATCATAAGTCTTTATTTAATTAAAAGGAGTTTCCTCCTCTTTTAATTAAATAAAAATCCCCCCACTTTTCCTCTTATCCTAAGTTGCACAAATAAAGCATTTTCCTATTTTACAAAAAGGGTAAAAACACTTTTTGTCTCATATGGACACAAAAGTCAACTCTTATTTTTCCATTGGAGGATATTTGTGCACATGGATTGCTCCTCTTTCAAGCTCCACCCTTGATTAAATCTTTTGCCTCTTAATCTCCATGGTCCATTCCTTTTTAATTCCTTTAAAAGGAGAGCTCTCTTCTCATTTTAGGATCCATCTTTTGAATACTAACCTTATGCTGTAGGATTGCTTGGAGACTTTGGAGCTTTTTGAAGACATTCTTGCATCCATATTTCATTTTCTTGCATCATAGTCTCATATTTATGCTTTCCTAGATTAGCTTCATTTCTATGCTCTAGATTAGCTCACCTAGATTAATTAGCTTGGATTGTAACACTTGCATCTTTCTTTTCATAACTTAGCTTGCATTCTCATTTCTAGCACAGTTGCATTTTCATTCTCATTCTTGGTTCTTGAGGACATTGACATTCTTGCCCTTGTCTTCATTGAATCTCCCATTGCATGGTTTACTAGCAAGGTCATAGGCTTAAATAGCTCTAGCTGAGAGCACTCTTACTATCCTTGCACTCCATGCCTAGGGAGCTCTAGGTTGATTTTCAAGGATTTCCATTCATGGATTCTCTTGGAAGAAAAGGCTTAGAGAAGTGCACCATTTGAGTATGTACATCTGTGGGGTAGAACAGCTTCATTTTGTCCTTCTTTTTATGCATTTTCGCACTTTATTTTTGTCATTTTTGGCTTTCTATTTTGGCTCTCTATTTTTTCACAGATTATTGTACAACAGTCTACTAGTATCATATGATACTTTATTCTATAGCGGTGTGATATTTTTCCAGTAAAAATATCACGTGGCTTTATAGGTTCTGTCACCCAAGCATACATTCTTCTGTCGCCTGAGTATAGTGAGAAGTGTCACCCAGAAAAGAAATATCACACCAGTAGCCTAGAAAATATCGTATGATTCTTTTGGTGACTATATTGTTTCCTAGGTCTGGCAGTGACTGGTTTTGATCATTTCTTTGCAAAGGTTTGGCTTGATTGTTTTGGTTTTTTTACTTGTTGTAGTTAGGTAGTGGTTTATTTGCAAATTTTACTTTCTTTTATTGTGCTAACTCTTTGTGGGGCTAACAAGTTGTGCCTGTAGGCACCTTCATTGCTTGAAAAATATTTGCTAAAAAGATCGCATGTGAAAGCTTCAAAGGCAAAAGGGCTACTAATTGTGTTTTGCAGGGCTGCCCAATGCCTAAAAACAACCAATTGCTTGTTTGTTACTTTCCTTTTAAGTGCGGCTCATACTAGTTGTTTCATTTCTTAGGCACTTAAGATCTTCTTGTAGGAGTCTTTTGGTGGTAGGAAATTATGCTCTTCACCCTTGTGGTGAACTAGAAATCCTGACCCACTTTTAGATTTTGAAAACAAGAGGGTAATTGAACTCTTTGTTTGGTGTGTTTGGGAAAGATTCTTGAGCTAGGAGATTATGCTCTTCACCCTTGAGGTGAACCAGAAATCTAGACACTCAAAAGTCAATCCACTCTTTGTTTATCATTAGGATTCTTTAGCGGGCCTGCTCTTGAGCAATAAAGAGGAACAACCCAAGTGGGGACAAGCCTTTTGCTGGCTATTCCGACCCACTATAAACTCAAGGCTATCAAGGACACAAAGCCTTGGTAGACGTAGTACTTCTCTTCTCTTGATGTGAGTACTTGTGGGATTGTAACCATGAGGAAAATGTTGAGCAAGAATGCTTAAGGTACTCTTGTGGTCG
Source organism: Chamaecyparis obtusa (assembly GCA_027943335.1). Classification (NCBI taxonomy): domain Eukaryota; kingdom Viridiplantae; phylum Streptophyta; class Pinopsida; order Cupressales; family Cupressaceae; genus Chamaecyparis; species Chamaecyparis obtusa. Next base: position 61,699 of record BSBK01009515.1, read on the forward strand.
TGAGGTTCGTTACTTGCCACAAGGTAAGGAGTCCCTTCAGGGAGCAAGGGGAGTATTACGAATGGAAGCCCTTACTAAGAACCATAGATAGAAGCTACCCTATTTTGCCTCTTAGCTTCTTGGTGCAAGGATTGATCCAAGTGGAATAACCCGGATCATGCCAAGACTACTCATGATCTGTGCTCCTTTAGTTGTGTCATTGACACCTCCATGATAAAGCCAACATCTATTATGGGAAACCACTTTGTGTGAGGCGATGGAACATCAAGTGTGGGCCAAGTTGCTAAGTATTGAGCCTTTGTCCTTCTAGGCTAGCAAGTGCTTGAAGTGTTCTCATTGTTATATACCTGTGCAAACGTTCTTGAACATACAAACATCAGGGTAGTTCTCATAGAATTTTTCATTTTCATATCCCAATTGTTTGTCTTGGCAAGGTTGCTTTTGCTCTTGCACAAGTGTTTGATGACATGTTCCATCCCCTACTATTTGCAAAACTATCTGAATATTGTCGTCACTATGTTTGAAATCAACAAATTACTCATCAGATTGCAAAATTGACAAAATTGCCCTCCAAACTGAGTTTTTTTATGTTCACTGGTCAAGAGTCGTACGACACTGAAAGCTCGTAGCACACTATTTCAAAATTTATCATATGATACTTTGTCCCTAGTTTTTTATTGCCCTACTTGCTTGGATTCTATCGCATAGGCTGCCTAGAAAGTATCACTTGGTCTTTGTCAGAAGTATCGCCTGGTCAGCTTTTGTTGCCCTGTTTGCCTGGAAACTATCGCCCAGAATCCTTTTTTTGTCTCACTGCTACCAAATTTAAAATTTAGTTTGTTGCATGTCTTTTCCTATTCTTACTTGACCTTGGTTGTTATCTGCATGCTTAAGTCTATTCTAGACTGAGAAAATGAGTTAAAACTATTAGATTTGAGTTTCCCAAATGCTACTTTTGATCACTTGTCACATTATGGTTACCTCTCTAGCTACTTGCTAATTGGGCTTCTTTCTCATATCTTAGCTTGTGTCAATTGATTACTATAAGTTCTTGAGAACTTTTGACCAGCCATCTTTGTTTTTCTATCTTGACAAGTGATCTTCTTTGGCTTTGCTTATCTCAATATCTGAAAAAACTATCACATTTTATTAGTCAACCAACATTCCTTTTTCATGCTGGTTTCAACTCAGTCTCAATTCAAGCAAGGGAGTCACCCTCCCTTCAACTATATGCAGTTACCCTCACCCACAAGATGCTCACAAGCACCAGTTAGCAATGATAGTTCCAATCTGAGGATTCTAAAGTCACTTTGTGGTACAAAGGGGGCTTCTTGTTTTCCGTATTCAAGACCTGCAAAAGCACAGATAGTGTCTCAGTCACTCTGACTAAACAAGAAAAGTTTCATTGTTTGCAAGAACATTTTGAGCATAAGGACAACCAAGTGCATTTAGACAAAATGGATACGACTAGATGCATGGCTATAAAGGGAATGTCTCAAGAACAACCTGAGATTAGTGGCTACGAATATAGACCCCCTCCTTTTGGTACTTTGGGTAACTATGGAAACAACACACCACCAAGATCTCCTCCAAGATGGACTTTTGCTACTCCTTCTTCACCTCCTAGACCTCCTCCCTCTCAGCGTGAGGAAGAATCTAATGACGAGGTTTCTAGTGAAGAGATTATGAGATTTGAACAAGATGAAGCCTCCCAATGTATGATGCTTAAACTTTTAGAGCGAAACAAAGATCAATACTTTCAATATATGACTTCTAGGGGATACAAGCTCCCTCCTGGCTATGATGTACGCTAGATTGTTCAAGAAAGACTACCAACTGAATTTGAAATCCTTAGAGATGAGTTTCAATGAACAAATCAACATCTTGCTCAACTTGCAATAGAAAAAGAACCTCCAAAGGTTTCTTTTGTAGAATCTATTTGTTCTCTTCCTTTTGATAGGAGTCTATACATGGTCCCATTTCCTAGGGATATTAAGGTTCCCAAATATGACAATTATGATGGAAACGGTGACCCCCATGACCATGTGCATCACTTTTACACTCTTAGCATGGACTTCCTTCATGAAGACACATTTCTTCTATGATTTTTCCCTAGAAGTTTAAGAGGACAAGCTCTAGAATGGTTTGCAAAGTTGACACCACCTCTTAAAACTTTTGATGAGTTGGTTAGGCACTTCACCCAACATTATTCATACAACATCCAATAGCCTATCACTATGATAGATCTCAATGCTCTAAAGCAAAATCAAGGTGAGCCATTTTCCACTTACTTACAATGTTGGAGGTCATTGTATTCTCGATATCCTTGATAGCTAAATGAAAGAGAAAAGATTGACATTTTCATCAACACTCTTGTGCCAGAACTATATTATGATCTAAGGAAACAATTGTTCTCCTCTTTCAATGACATGGTCAAAAGTGCATATTGGATTGAAGATGTGGCCATAAGAAAGGGGGATATTGTTATTAATAAAGATACTAGGGGAAATGGCAAGGACAAAAGCAAACCTTGGAATAAAAACAAGTATGTTCTTAATGATGGTGTTGTGGATGTCCCAAAAGCCAAAGAACCTGCTTTCAACCTCTCTAATGCTATATACACATCAAAACAACAAGAGGTTTCCAATGCTCATAGTGCTCCTAAGCCTCAACATGTAGACAAGCCAAAGAAGACATATCAGCGATGAGTCTACACTAAGTTGGTTAAACCATATGATGTGATTCTTAAGACTCTAGTTGCCGACAAGTATCTTATGCTTCCTAACAATTCTCATCCCTATGATCCACCAATTAAGCCTGACTAGTGGAGAGAAGATCATTTTTGTCATTATCACAGGAATAAGGGACATAAGATAGATAATTGTTTTAAGCTTAAAGATGCCATTCAAGATCTTATTGATGGAGGCACATTGCTCACAGATGACTTAGTTAAAAATTCTGATCACAAAGCTTTCAAGACTCCTCTACTTGAGTATGAGAAAGCATAATCCTCTCAAGAAAATAAGAAGAATCATGATGCAAAGATCAACTATACATATACTCCTGATTCACCTGTGATCAATATGGTAGAGCTTGTTGAGAGTGTTCTTATGATGAGATCTCAAGATGATAATAATGCCTATCATGGTATGCCAAAGTTGGTCTTGCAAACACTGAGTGGTTCATCTCCCTGAAGTGAGACACTAAATGTTGTTACTAGGGGCAAGCCAAAATTGTCCTTAAAACTGCACACGATCCCAAGCAAGCTTCTTCTTCCAAACAAGTGGTTCCTTCAGTTTTGTCTACCTATGACCTTGTGCACCAATTACAATGGACACCCGCTCAGATATCCATTTTTTTTTTTGATTGAGCTATCCCCTTTGCACAAAGAGATCCTTGAGAAAGCTCTTCGTACAGCAAATGTTCCCAATGATATTGATCCAGATTGATTCCAAGCTATGGTCAACCACATTGCATCTCCCCACTACCTATCCTTTTGTATAAAAGATGACACATCTCTTAGTCACCCTCATAATCTAGATTTACATATTGAAGTTCTCATCTACCATACCCAAGTCCTCCAAGTCCTGATAGATAATGGTGTTGGGTTAAATATTGTTTCTTTCCATGTCGTGCAATAGTTGGGATTGTCTGAATTGGCCGTGGATCCTAGGTGAAAGATTACCATAAAAGCATATGATGAAGTGGAAAGATCTTCCAAAGGTCTTGTTGTGCTACCTGTCTGGGTGGGCCCTGTCATGAAATATATTGTTTTCAAAGTGTTGTACATCCCACTCGCATATAACATTCTTCTGGGTCAACCTTGGATCCACGAAATGCAAGTTGTCCCTTCCACTTATCATTAGTGTGTCAAATTTCCACACAATGGAACCAAGATTGTAATTCCTAGGGACAATGCTATCACTATCAATACTCTCACTACCACTGAGACATTTTTTCCTCACAACAAACCCTCTCATGATCATAATGCATCCCTTATTGCTTCTGAGAAAAAATTAAAGATGATGAGTATTGGTATGGGGGAATATACATTGGACTCTATTGCTGCTATGTCTACTTCCCCTAAGTCCTATGGTAGACCTTCAGATAAGACAAAGCCTTCTACTTATGCCATGATAGTTTTTGGTACATTTGTTCAATCCTCCATACCCTTAGAGGCTGAAAAAGAAGAACAAGCTGTTAGGGAGTGGATTTATAGAAAAGAAGAAGATAGTATGACAGTTGCTACTCCCATTTCTCCTAAACGCTATGGTAAAGGCTATGAATTTCTGCAGAAAATGGGCTATCAAGGTCATGAACCTTTAAATAATAATGGACACGCTCTAATTGAACCTTTGAGTCATAATGATGGCCAGTCTTCTAAAGATACCACAGGTCTAGGATATGGTGTTGCCAATGACATCCTTGAATATTCTAGAAATACTCCCATGCTTAGTGACTTAGATACAGATGTCAAGGAATCACCACTATGCACTATGGCCCAAATGGAAGACTATCTTCCTTCTACCTCACTTCTTTGGGGAGGAGAATACATGCCTACTGATTATACAGCTGAAGCCTCCACATCCAAAAATTTTATGCCTAATGAGTCATTGAGCTTTGATAGATAGCGTAGAAATATTGCACGGTTGATAAAGAGAGGAGAGCTCACACATAATGACATGAATACCTCTACTTATAGGCATCCTAAGCCTTCTTCATGCAAAAATCCCAGCAGAAGTTCCATGACTAATTCAAATGAGTATGAATGGGACACTCTCTCAAATGGATGTTCTACAGTAGATATGGACATTGATGTGATTCATACCTATAGTGACCAACCTGATGTAGTTGATGAGTCTCGTGTAGGGTCTGATAAGTTCAATCCATGTATTACTTTAGTGGACCATGCTGGTCCTTCTATGTCAAATCTAGATTGTGACACTTTTGGAGCCTACCCTATAGGCTTGACTTCTCTTGTCACCAAAGATGATATCCCCCGCATCAATCACCTTGAACCAGTCATTTCACTTTCCCTCATGCACTCAGATCTCATAGATTGGTCTACCCAAGATCAAAGACCTATATTTCCTTCCTTTCAAAATAAATATGAGATCACCTGCTATCTCAATGCCATTGAACCTATTACTTCTTCTACTAGTGAACCAGCAAAAAAATGACTAAATTGGATATCAAGTACCTCAGTCATAAAATTAAAAGAAAAAAGCAATGGTCAGATGGAAAAAACCACATTGTGGCGGTGTTCAAACCTCAAAATAGTAAAAATAAATACATATCTAAGGGTGAAAACCTCTTAGAGGCACCCGAGGATGGGGTACTTGGTAGTCTGTCGAGCTATTTTCAAGAAAGGTCTTCAGCTCTAATAGAACCTACACAGCCTATTAACTTGGGGACAGAGGAATCTCCTAAAATCATACATGTGGATCAGTCTATCTCAACAGAAGAAAAAGAACAATTTGCTACATTCTTTCAAGAGAAAAAGATCAATTTTGCCTAGACATACTCAGACATGCCAGGTTTAGATACTAAGCTCATTATGCATCATCTCTCTATTGCTCCAGAGGTCAAACCTATCAAACAAAAACTAAGAAAGATGCATCCCCATTTGGCACTACTGGTTAAGGATGAACTTGAGAAGCTCCTAAAAGCCAATTTCATCAGAGCTATTGATTACGCTAAGTGGATTTCTAACATTGTCCCTATTTCCAAACATGACAAGTCCATTCATGTATGCACTAATTTTTGAGATCTGAATAAAGCATGTCCTAAGGATGATTTTCCACTTCCAAACATTGACATGATAGTGGACATGATGGCGGGCTATGTAATGTACTCCCTTATGGATAGCTTCTCTAGATATAACCAAATTAAGATCTCCCCTGAGGACCAAGAGAAGATAGCCTTCACATGTGCATGGGGTACCTTTTGCTAGAATGTCATGCCGTTCAACCTTAAAAATGCTGGTGTAACCTATCAAAGAGCCATGACTACCATCTTTCATGATATGATGCAATAAAACATGGAGGACTATGTTGATGACACGCTTGCCAAATCACAACAAAGAAGCACTCATTTGTCTGATTTTAGTTTGATATTAAACCACATGGAATGATTTCAACTCAGATTAAATCCTAAGAAATGTGCTTTTGGTGTCACTTCTGGGAAACTGCTAGGATACATAATATCAACAAAAGGAATAGAAGTAGACCCAGAAAAGGTACAAGCTATCATGGAGATGCCACTTCCTCATAACATCAAACAATTAAGGGGTCTCCAAGATCATCTCCAATCTATTAGGTGGTTCATTTCTCAGCTAGCTAATAGAGCTTAACCATTCAATCAGAATTTGCATAAAGGAGCTACTTGTATATGGAATGAGGAGTGTCAAAAGAACCTCGACCAGCTCAAGAATTACCTAGCACAACCTCCTATCCTCATGCCACCTATGAAAGGTAAACCCTTGATATTATACATTTCTGCTATCACAAATTCTTTAGGGGCTCTCCTTGCACAACATGATGATAAGGGAAAAGAATGAGCTATCTATTATATCAGTCGCACTCTGGTTGCTTATGAACTCAATTACACCAGTATTGAAAAGGCTTGTTTAGCTGTGGTCTTTGTGTCTCAAAAAATCAAACATTACATGCTTGCACATACTACATAGCTGGTTGCTAAAATAGATCCTTTGAAATATCTCCTAAGTAAAGTTGGGCTTACTAGACACCTTGCCAAGTGGATACTGATTCTTTTAGAATTTGACATTTAGTATATTGAGAGAAAAGATATTAAAGGGCAAGCAATTGTGGATCAATTGGCTAAGTTTCCCATGATTGATAATGCTCCTCTTCAGATAGATTTCCTAGATGCCTCAATCATCAATATCATAGGGCGTATATGGAAAATGTTTTTTGATGGTTCTCACACACAGAATGGTGTTGGTGCTAGAATCCTATTTGTTACCCCTCATAGATACACCATTCCTAAATCATTCAAGCTTCTCTTTCCATGAACCAATAAAATAGCTGAATATGAAGCCTTGTTGAATGGTGTTAAGCTTTTCCTTGAATGGAGGATTTCTGAGTTGCATATTTTTGGAGATTCTAAACTTGTCATAAACCAAGTAAATGATGATTACCAAACCAAAGATGACAAGTTGATTCCTTAAAAGAAGATGATAGACTCACTCAGGAATTATTTTACATCTGTCACATTCCAACAAATTCCTAGAGCTGAGAACAAGGTTGTTGATGCCATGGCTACTTTGGCATCCATTCTGCAATTAGAAGAGCACGAACCATGCATTGAGTTCCTGGTGGAAGAATTGTGCTTCCCTACCTACAATTCCCCTGATGACCATGTTATTTACACTATGGTTGGTCATGACTCCTCCCGCTACGCAACCATATTTTCCTATCTCTGAGATCAAGTTATCCCTAAAAATCTAATGCACAATGAGAAGCGCCAACTCATCTATAATGCCTCACACTTTACGCTCATCTCTGGTGACTTGTATAGGAAGAATCTAGATGGAACTCTCCTTAGGTGTCTAGAAATAGAGGAGTCAGAAAAGGTGCTAGCCGAAGTTCATGACGGCATATGTGGGTCACACTCTAATAGTCTTGCGCTAGCTCAGAAATTGCTTAGGGTTGGCTACTATTGGCCTACTATGTAAGCTGATGCTATTTGATATGCCAAGTCATGCAAGAAATGTCAACTACATGGGAATCTCATTCATGCTCCTAGATGTGAGCTCATTCCCTCTGTTACTTACTGGCCATTCCAGAAATGGGCCTTTGACTTGGTAGGCAAAATTTATCCTAGTTCTTCAAGTGGGCATAAGTTCATCATTACAGCTACTGAATATTTCACCAAATGGGTTGAAGTTGTCCCACTGTCTATAGCTACAGGCAAACATGTTGCCCTATTTATTTTGCATCACATCATTTGTCGCTATAGTATTCCTTCTTCAATAGTCACGGATAATAACAGTGAGTTTAAAAACAAAGACCTAAAGAACTTGTGCCAAAAGTTCAAAATCAAACAACATTGGTCTTCTATTTACTACCCTTAAGGGAATGGCCAAGCTGAGGCCTCAAACAAAACATTGCTAAAAATTCTCCACAGGATAGTGCAAAAATCAGGCAAGGATTGGCATTTATAGATCAATCTTGCACTATGGGCTTATAGAACTTCTATTCGCACTCCTACAGGTGCAACACCTTTTTCCTTAGTCTATGGTTCTGAGGTTGTCTTAGCATTAGAAGTTGAAATACCTTCACTGAGAGTCTCTCTCCATGGTTTGATTACTGATGAAGAGAAAAGGGCCATGAGAGTGCATGAGCTTACCACTTTGGAAGAATTCCACAAGGCTACTTTTGATCACATGTGCACTTATTAGAAGAGAATGTCTACTACTTATAATAAGAAATTTCATCCTAGAGAGTTCCAGGTGGGTGAACTAGTTCTCAAAGAAAATCCAAAAAATTAGCAGAATAGAGAGCAGAAAGGCAAGTCTGAGCCAAATTGGTTAGGGCCTTATATTATCATAGCAGCATTTGGGTGCAGTGCCTATCAGCTATCTACACCTGAGGGAGAAGAGCTTACTGAGCCTATCAATGTTCTACATCTTAAAAAGTTCTATGCCTAAGGTTCTCGAGCTCTTTGTACATACTGTTATTGATCCTAAAAAAATCTCAAAAACATTCATATATGATGCTGAAAAAATCCTAAAAAGTATAAAAAGTACTAAAAAAATGAGCATCCTAGTGAAAACCTAGCAATAGGCACTTTGATGTCTCACCCAAAAAAAATCAAAAAATGCAAAAAATGCAAAAAAATAGAAAAAGTGCCTTGTTGAAAACCTAGAAACAGGTGCCTTGGTAGCAAAAATACAAAAAAATTGAAAAAAGTCCTGAAAAAATGTATCAAGTGGTGAAAACCTGGAAACAGGCACTGCTTGAGACCCTTGCACCTATGTCTATCAGTCTTGCGTGGTGCTCCTTTGCTCCACTTCTCGCTTTGCCTCTCCTAGCCTAGAATTGACTCTTGTCTTAGTCTAGGGGGAACATGTTGTTTTAGCTTATCTTGGGTCTCTTTGTGCATCCAGGTTTCTCGGGCCACTTGGTTCAAACGATGTTTTTCAACACCTTCCCAACTGGGTTTTTTAACACTATCCTAGCATCAAGTGTTTTTCAACACTTATCAGATGTTTATCCATGGTCCAGAATGATGTGATATTTCCACTAGCAATGGTAATACTCAAAGATTGACTCTATGACCTACACACATGCACTTAAACCACTTGACTTGCTGAGACTTGTTGGACTTTCTTTTGTGTGTTGTCTATGATGATTTCTTTGCTAAGTGTTCTCCCCCTAATGGTTTTTGATGATGCATAGCTAGAAGACTGGGGTCATGAGGACATGTTTTATTTCTTTCTCTACTTGTGGATATATTTTGTAGGTCTTAATTGTCATTAGCATTTATGTTGGTTCTACTTGACAATAAGACTTACAAGGTATTGTCCTTGACTATGTTTGCAAGTGCGTGCTTATACACATCTTGACTTTCTTATGTCTCGGTGCGAGCATAATCTTGCTACATCAAACTTAGGGAATCTCACTACACTAGTCATCTTGACCTACATGTATTTGATGCCTAGGTGGGGTTCCCACATTTTATCTGATATAGATCATATTCATATACCCATAGTTATACTAGTGTGTATTGTATGATCTTGCGACGCTGCCAATAATGCGCGATGATGAATATTAGAGTCTAAAAGCTTTGTGACCTTGCATGCAAACCACTCTTCATAGTAGCTTGCATTCTTAGGTTTGTGTTAATTTAGTTTTGCATCTTGCATATGGAGAGAGCTCTCCATCTTTCACAGACTTGTTAGTCAAACTCAGCTCACCTTTTACTTCTTCCTAATCATGTCTTTCACTTCTTGTCTTTCATATCACATCATTTTCTTTTCATTTCGGGATTGAAACCAAAATCTACATTCACCTTGATCGTCCAAATTGCATTTCTCCTTCTTCTATGCAGTTGGTTGACCTTTTGAGGCCTGATCCTTCAATCTTCACTGGGGCATCATTCCCTTCTTCATCTCCATCTCTCTCACCCTTCTAGTCTTTCATTCACTTTCATTCATCTCTCTTTGAGGTCTTCATTGGGGAATACCTTCACTGCTTGATGGTTATTCTATCATCTTTCATCTTCAATTATGATTTCTAGTGATTTGATCATGTTGCTCTTTACTTCTGCAGTCCCTCTACCTGATTTTGATTTTGATCCCGAGGGGGTAGATACATCATATCCTATTGGCTATTCTCTAGAGCATATGCTTGACTATTCCATTTTCTCTAATCAATCTATCTTTGTGCTTGGCATGTTAGTTCTCATCCTGAGTTCTGATATTGTGCATCTCTTTCCTAAGTGTTTAGTACTATCACTACCAGGCTAACCATGTAGGATTTTCTATCTCTCTACACTTCATTCTTTGGAGTCAGATCTATATCTATTGTCTTCTTGGTTGATCTATTCTTTGACATAATGTGTTCCCAGATCGATCACACATTAGTCAAAAAGGGGCAAATGTAATCACCCAAAAATGGTCACCTAGACTATTAGCCCCTTGCTAGCATTATTTGCTAAAATCATCAATTGCTTATTCTTGATCAAATCCTAATTCTATCATTTATTTGATTCTTTTCTATGGGTTAACCATCTTAGCCTAAGTCTTTATTTAATTAAAAGGAGTTTCCTCCTCTTTTAATTAAATAAAAAGCCCCCCACTTTTCCTCTTATCCTAAGTTGCACAAATAAAGCATTATTCCTATTTTACAAAAAGGGAAAAAGCACTTTTTGTCTCATATGGACACAAAAGTCAACTCTTATTTTCCCATTGGAGGATATTTGTGCACATGGATTTCTCCTCTTTCAAACTCCACCCTTGATTAAATCTTTTGCCTCTTAATCTCCATGGTCCATTCCTTTTCAATTCCTTTAAAAAGAGAGCTCTCTTCTCATTTTATGATCCATATTTTGAATAATAACCTTATGCTGTAGGATTGCTTGGAGACTTTGGAGCTTTTTGAAGACATTCTTGCATCCATCTTTCATTTTCTTGCATCATAGTTTCATATTTATGCTTTCCTAGATTAGCTTCATTTCTATGCTCTAGATTAGCTCACCTAGATTAATTAGCTTGGATTGTAACACTTGCATCTTTCTTTTCATAGCTTAGCTTGCATTCTGATTTCTAGCATAGTTGCATTTTCATTCCCATTCTTGGTTCTTGAGGACATTGGCATTCTTACCCTTGTCTTCATTGAATCTCCCATTGCATGGTTTACTAGCAAGGTCATAGGCTTAAATAGCTATAGCTAAGAGCACTCTTACTATCCTTGCACTCCATGCCTAGGGAGCTCTAGGTCAATTTTCAAGGATTCCCATTCATGGATTTCCTTGGAAGCAAAGGTTTAGAGAAGTGCACTATTTGAGTGTGTACACTTATTACCTAGTCAAGTGTTCCTGAAGGGTCATCTCTTTGCTTTAGGGTCTCCAATAGTGCTTCATGGTTGACAGTACTAATAGTCCAAAGTTATTTTGTCTTTGGTCTTCCTTGATGCTTTGAAAACTTGACATTTGTTGCTATAACAAGGTGTGAATACATGAGAATAGTTTTGTGCTTCTCATAGCCTTCAAATGCTAGAATTCCATTCTTTCTAATCATGTATGTTTGCAGCCATGTTCCTGCAACAAAAAATGAACCATTAGGGTATGTGAACCCATCACCATCTGTCATCAGTTGTACAAGCTTTTGTTTACCTTGTACACAACATGATAACCAATAATCTAACCTCTCATCATTCCCCTACAGTGCAACCAATGCAAAAACATTTCTTGACTTCAGAAGATCTGAAAGATGGTCATAGTCAACTGAAGTGTCCATGTCATCATTTCTTATAGAGAGTGTCAAAGATAAATGAGTTAGATACTGTGGAACCCATGTATCCACCCACTCACTTGACTCACAATGATCCCAATCATACTAAAAACACATGGGGCAAAAACAAGCCAACTCTCATGTCCAAATGGTCCATGTACTACTATTGAAGCTTTAGAATGAATGCATTTTTAAAGAGTCTTTCATTGTTTGACAATCCAATCTATCTCCTATAGTTCCCTCCGCAACCAACCAAAAGAATCTACACACTATAGAATCAAGATTCCCCCCTTGTGATAATGCTAAAGTACACCAATCAACAATAGAACAAGCATCAAGAAGTACAACACCTGAAATCCTTAATTGCTCCTTAACTAGAGCTCTCTTCACACACGCACCTGCTCCATCATGCTCCCCTTTCCCATGCCCTAACTCGAAAAACTCCAAATATGAGGTACACCTCTCTCCACATGCATTCTACACAACCAATAAAACATTCCGGCATTCTTAAATTGACCGGTGCAATTATTTGACCAAATGAGATGCCTATCCATAGCAATACCATTTTCCAGCAAGAAGTCAAAATAGTTCTGGAAACAATGTTGAACAAACTCATGAGAGTGAGACTTGTCATCACTCATATAAAAATGGTACTCTCTGATTATCTTTCACTCATCTTTTGTGCTATCAGGGGAATGTCTATATGTGATGTGTACAAAAATAGCAACCTGAATGGAATTGTAATATTGAGCTTGAGTCTCATTTTGGGGCTGCAATGTATAGTTCTCTGCAAAGGATATAATAGTTCCAATGGGGAAAGTGTCCTTACATGTCCTAAATTTTTGATCCAACCATTGAGACCTGTGACTATGCCTTGCATACTTGTAAAAAATATTTGTCTTGAAATCTGAAATAAAATCAGCAACATTGTATTCTTTTGCAACTAACTCACATCTAGAGCCTTCACCTCCACTCTTCAATGTATATTTCATTGTTTCATATACCTTTTTTTGGATGAGTGTCTTTCCAAAATTGTGTTCCAAACCCTCATGAAAACATGTTCTAAACTTGCACAAGCCACCACATTCTGAGCACTTGGCATTTAAGCAATCTTTTTTATAAAATAAACAACCATCATCTCTATGACATAAAAATTGATCTAGCAAGTCTCTTCATGATTTGGGAAGACCACTTGCACCACAATCCTCTAGCATTTCATTAGTATGCAAAGTAGAATGAATGGACTATAATAATTCATGATGCATTGAAAACTCAACATGATTTTTGAAACAACATGTATTCTGAATCTTAAGGGGTACACAATAAAATGGCTTCACGGATTCAAAAGACCTTTGTGATATTTTTTATGTTGGATGTGTTTCACAAAATTTTTTATACAACATTGTTTGACTTACCTCCACATAATGTTTAGGATGTGGAGTGTAGTCCCAATTGCCAACTCTCAACTTCAAGACATCCTTCACATTTGGTGACACTCTTGAGTTAGCATCCCAAAATTGTTGAATTTCATCCTTGACAACATTTGTTAGCTTCTTATCAAAACATGGAAGTCTCCCACCATAAGTCCATGTATCAATTTGAAGTGGATCATCAAGTGTTTCTCTTCTTTCAAGTGCTCTAACCAAAGTTTTACAGTCTATATTGAAGTCAACACAAGTTTGTCTCATCAAACGAGCCTTTCTCAACTGATGACTTACTAAGGAGGTTGTAATAATCCTCCGAGAAACTCTCATCTTTTTCTCTGCTAGTATTCCCAATGCTATTGAGAGCATTGAAAATATTCTTCACAAAAATGGCATTTCTCTCCATTTTCTTGTTCACATGAATCTTCAATTTCACAAGCACAGGTCTCATCTTTTGCATCTTTAACAACTACACAAAAATTTGACATTTCTCAACCAATGTCTTGTTTCCAAAAAAATGATCATAAAGTCTTGAAGCCCACAACCTAATGGTTCTATGTGACCTCTTTCCTTCCCAATTATTCATAATGTTCTCCTCAATTTCAATTAACCATTTAGGTGTTCTTGAAAGCCCCAAATTTGAAGTTTGATTATCTTTATTGCAAGGGACTTCATTTCACATATAATTTGGAGATGTGTAATGTTCATGTGGTTCGTGTGCAACATTTTCATTCCCCAAGTCTACATTTTCAACCTCCATCTGTACATTTTCATCTTCATTCCATTCATTGTCATTCCCCAAATATACGTTTTCATTCCGCAAGTCTACAATTTCATTCTCCATCTCTACATTTTCATCTTCACTCTATACATTGTTATTCAAAAAATTAATTTACATATTATTTTCAAATTCAACATCCTCTTCACTTACAACTACATTTACAGGGTCACCTTGATTAATGTTTAACATACCTTCTCTCCTTTTTCGGTGATTTTCCTTATCTTTTTCCCTATATGCTTGAATTTCTTCATCTGTCACCTTCCTCTTGCATTTAGCATTTTGACAACTGCTACTTCCCATGGTGAGACTACAAGTTGATAAAAATCAAACAATGGGCCCCAAATCATTTTTTTTTTCTACAACGCATGAAAAAAGTATGAAATCCTGTGCTTCTCTGGTCTATGGGGACAGGGAATATTTTGGTAAAATATTACCTATCCAAAATTGAGTATTCGATTACATATCAGGTACTCGATATTCCAAGGCAAATGAAAAAAGGGTGGGAGCAAATGAAAAAAATTGAACTTTTACATAAAAAATGGGGTATATAATATATAAAATATACATTATATATATATATATATATATATATACTAATGTATATAATATATATAAAAGAGGCATATGATATATATAATGTATATTATATATATACTAATGTATTATAATATACTAATGTATTATATGTACTAATGTATTATATACTAATGTATATAATATATATAATATATTATATATATATATATATATACTAATGTACATATAATATATATATATAATACATATACTAATGTATTATATATAATATTATCTTTTAGCTATTTTTTTTTGTCATTTTTCCTCTATGATGCTTTTGTATATGAATTGTGGATATCTTTGGGAAACTTTTCATTTTTTCTTGTAGGATGCCTTTATATATAAATTTTGGAGAATCTCTTGTAGAAATACGGAAATTATAATCTTCCTCCTACAGCATACATTAATGAAGTTCTTCGTGCCTTAGAAGATGAAGCTAGCTAGATTGTTGAAGCTTACAGTACTACATACAAAAAGGCAGTATGTATTTTTGGCCTAAATTTATTTCTCTTTTCTTTTAGGTCTTTAAAGGAGGTCACATAAATATTTGTATTAAATGTCCCTTTTATAGGCACTATAAACCCTAGCTACATAGAAATAGAGGCTTTCAAGAATAGTTCACTACAGGTAGAGAAAGAGACTTCCTATGGGTCCTAACACATGATAAGGCATACTAGGAGCCCTAGGGAGTCCCCATGACTCATTTTGACACATTTGAATGCTCAAGTGTGTCCTGAAGGGGTCCTAGGACCCCTTAAGACACACTTGAGCATTCAAATGTGTCAAAAGGGGTCATGGGGACTCCTTAGGGGTCCTAGTATGCCTTAGCATGTGTTAGGACCCCTAGGAAGTCCTGATGACCCCTTTTGACACATTGAAATGCTCAATTGTGTCTTAAGGGGGCCGCATGACCCCTTCGGACACACTTGAGTGTTCAAATGTGTCAAAAGGAGTCATGGAGACTCTCTAGGTGTCCTAGTATGCCTTATCAAATGTTAGGAACCCTAGGAAGTTTTGATGACCCCTTTTAACACATTGGAATGCTCAAGTGTGTCTTAAGGGGTCCCCATGACCCCTTCAGACACACTTGAGCATTCAAATGTGTCAAAAAGGGTCATGGGGATTCCCTAGGTATCCTAGTATGCCTTATCACGTGTTTAGACCCCTAGGAAGTCCTGATGACCTCTTTCAACACATTAAAATACTCAAGTGTGTCTTAAGGGGTCCTAGGACCCCTTTGGACACACTTGAACATTTGAATGTGTCAAAATGAGTCATGAGGACTCCCTAGCTATCCTAGTACACCTTATCATGTGTTAGGATCCTTAGAAAGACCCCATGATCCCTTTTGACACATTGGAATGCTCAAGTGTGTCTTAAGGGGTCCTAGAACCCCTTTAAACACACTTGAGCATTTAAATATGTTAAAAGGGGTCATGGCGACTCCCTAGAGATCTGAGTATGCCTTATCACACGTTAGGACCCCTAGGAAATCCCAATGACCCCTTTTGACACATTGGAATGCTCAAGTCTATCTTAAGAGGTCCCCATGACCCCTTCAGACACACTTGAGAGTTCAAATTTGGCAAAAGGAGTCATGGGGACCCACTAGGTGTCCTAGTATGCCTTGTCACATGTTAGGACCCCTAGGAAGTCCCGATGACCACTTTTGAACCATTGCAATGCTCAAGTGTGTCCTAATGGGTCCCCATGATCCCTTCGGACACACTTGAGGGTTCAAATGCATCAAAAGGGGTCATGGGTACTCCCTGATTGTCCTAGTATGCGTTATAATGCGTTAGGACCCCTAGGGAGTACCCATGACCCCTTTTAACACATTTGAATGCTCAAGTGTGTTCAAAGGGGTCCTAGGACCCCTTTGGACACACTTGAGCATTCAAATGTGTCAAAAGGGGTCATGGGGACTCCTTAGGTGTCCTAATACACCTTATCGCATGTTAGGACCCCTAGGAAGTCTCCATGAGCCCTTTTGAGACATTGGACTCAAGTGTCTCTTAAGGGGACCCCAGACCCCTTCTGACACACTTGAGCATTCAAATGTGTCAAAAGGGGTCATGGGGACTCTCTAGGGGTCCTAGTATGCCTTAGCATGTGTTAGGACCCCTAGGAAGTCCCAATGACCCCTTTTCAAATATTGGAATGCTCAACTATGTCTTAAGGGGTCCCGATGACCCCTTCAGACACACTTGAGCATTTAAATGTGTCAAAAATGGTCATGGGGACTACCTAGGTGTCCTAGTATGCCTTATCATGTGTTAGGAACCCTAGGAAGTCATGATGACCCCTTTTGACACATTAGCATGCTCAAGTGTGTCTTAAGGGGTCCCCATGAGCCCTTTAGACACACTTGAGCATTCAAATGTGTTAAAAGGGGTCATGGGCACTCCCTAGGTGTCCTAGTACACCTTATCACACATTAGGACCCCTAGGAAATACCGCTAACCCATTTTGGAAAATTAAAATGCTCAAGTTTGTCTTAAGGGGTCCTAGGACTCCTTGGGACACACTTGAGTGTTCAAATGTCTCAAAAGGGGTCATCAGAACTCCCTAGGTGTCCTACTACACCTTATCATGTGTTAGGACCCCTAGGAAGTCCCCATGACCACTTTTGACACATTGGAATACTCTAGTGTGTCTTAAGGGGTCCTAAGACCCCTACGAACACACTTGAGTGTTCAAAAGTGTCAAAAGGGGTCATGGGGACTCCCTAGGGGTCCTAGTACTCCTTATCACACATTAGGACCCTTAGGAAATCCCAATGACCCCTTTTGAGACATTGGAATGCTCAAGCATGTTTTAAGGGGTCGCCATGACCCCTTCGGACACACTTGAGCATTCAAATATGTCAAATTGGGTCATGGGGATTCCCTAGGTGTCTTAGTACGCATTATCACATGTTAGGACACCTAGGAAGTCCCAATGACCCTTTTTGAAACATTGGAATGCTCAAGTGTGTCTTAAGGGGTCCCCATGACCCCTTCAGACACACTTCAGTGTTCAAATGTGTTAAAAGGGATCATGGGAACTCCATAGCTATCCTAGTATGGCTTACCATGAGTTAGGACCCCTAGGAAGTCTTGATGACCCTTTTTGACATACTGGAATGCTCAAGTGTGTCTTCAAGGGTCCCCATGACCCCTCCGGACACACTTGAGTGTTCAAATGTGTCAAAAATGGTCATGGGGACTCACTAGGTGTCCTCGTATGCCTTATCATGTGTTAGGACCCCTAGGAAGTCCCCATGACCCAATTTGACACATTGGAATGGACAAGTGTGTCTTAAGGGCTCCTAAGAACCCTTCAGACACACTTGAACATTCAAATGTGTCAAAAGGGGTCATGGGGACTCCCTAGGTGTCCTAGTATGCCTTATCATGTGTTAGGACACCTAGAAAGTCCCCATGACCCCCTTTAACACATTGGAATGCTCAAGTGTGTCTTAAGGGGTCCTTGGACCCCTTCGGACACACTTGAGCTTTCAAATGTGTCAAAAGGGGTCATGGGGACTCCCTAGGGGTCCTATTATGCCTTATCACATGTTAGGACCCCTATGAAGTCTCGATGACCCCTTTTACCACATTGGAATGCTCAATTGTGTCTTAAGTGGTCTCCATGACCCCTTTGAACATACTTGAGCATTCAAATGTCTCGAAAGGGGCTATGGGGAATCTCTTGGTGTCCTAGTATGCCTAATCATGCATTAGGAACCATAGGAAGTCCCAATCACCCCTTTTGACGCATTGGAATACTCAAGTGTGTCTTAAGGCTCTCCATGACTCCTTCGAACACACTTGAGTATTTAGATGTGTCAAAAGGGGTCATGGGGACTCCATAGGTGTCCTAGTATGCCTTATCATGTGTTAGGACCCCTAGGAAGTCCTGAAGACCCCTTTTGACACATTAAAATGCTCAAGTGTGTCTTAAGGGGTTCTAGGACCCCTTTGAACACACTTGAGCATCCAAATATGTCAAAAGGGTTCATGAGGACTCCCTAGGTGTCTTAGTATGCCTTATCATGTCTTAAGACCCCTAGGAAGTCCCAATGACCCCTTTTGACACATTGGAATGATCAAGTGTGTCTTAAGGGGTCCTAGGACCCCTTCGAACACATTTGAGTATTCAAATGTGTCAAAAGGGGTCATGGCGACTCCCTAGGGGTCATGGGGACTCTCTAGGTGTCCTAGTAGGCCTTATCATGCATTAAAACCCTTACAAAATCCTGATGACCCCTTGTGATACATTGGAATGCTCAAGTGTGTCTTAAGGGGTCCCCATGACCCTTTCGAACACACTTTAGTATTCAAATGTGTCAAATGGGGTCATGGGGACTCCCTAGGTGTCCTAGTATGCCTTATCATGCGTTAGGACCCCTAAGAAGTCCCAACGAGCCCTTTTGACACAATGGAATGCTCAAGTGTGTCTTAAGGGGCCCCATGACCCCTTTGGACACAATTGAGCATTCAAATGTGTCAAAAGGAGTCATGGGGACTCCCTATGTGTCCTAGTATGCAATCTCATGCATTAGAACCCCTAGGAAGTCCTGATGACCCCTTTTGACATGATGGAATGCTCAAGTGTGTCTTAAGGGGTCCCCATGACCCCTTTACACATATTTGAGCATTCAAATGCATCAAAAGGGGTAATGGGGACTCCCTAGGTGTCCTAGTATGCCTTACCACATGTTAGGACCCTTAGGAAGTCCCGATGACCCCTGTTGACACATTGGAATGCTCAAGTGGGTCTTAAGGGGTCTTAGGACCACTTCAGACACACTTGAGCATTCAACTGTGTCAAAAGGGGTCATGGGCACTCCCTAAGTGTCCTAGTATGCCTTATCATGTGTTAGGACCCCTAGGAAGTCTCGATAACCCTTTTTGACACATTGGAATGTTCAACTTTGTCTTAAGGGGTCCCAGGACCCCTTCGAACACACTTGAGCATTTAAATGTGTCAAAAAGGATCACGGGGATTCCCTAGGTGTCCTAGTATGCCTTATGATGTGTTAGGAACCCTAAGAAGTCCTCATGACCCCTTTTGACACATTAGAATACTCAAGTGTATCTTAAGGGGTCCCCATGACCTCTTTGGACACACTTGAGTATTCAAATGAGTTAAAAGGGGTCATGGGGACTCCCTAGGTGTCCTAGTACATCTTATCATGTGTTAGAACAACTAGGAAGTCCCAATGACTCCTTTTGACAGATTAAAATTCTCAAGTGTGTCTTAAGGGGTCCTAGGACCCCTTTGGACAAAGTTGAGCATTCAAATGTGTCAAAAGGGATCATGGGCATTACCTAGGTGTCCTAGTACACCTTATCATGTGTTCAAATGTGTCAAAAGGGATCATGGGGACTCCCCATGGTTCCTATTACACCTTATCATGCAATAGGACCCCTAGGAAATCCTGACGACCCCTTTTGACACATTGGAATGCTCAAGTCTATTTTAAGTGGTCGCCATGACCCCCACAGACACACTTGAGCATTCAAATGTGTCAAAAGGGGTCATCGGGACTCCCTAGGTGTCCTAGTATGCATTATCACACGTTAGGACACCTAGGAAGTCCCAATGACCCAATTTCAAACATTGGAATGCTTGAGTGTGTCTTAAGTGGTCCCCATGACCCCTTCAGACACACTTGAGCATTCAAATGTGTCAAAAGGGGTCATGGGGACTCCCTAGGTGTCCTAGTACAACTTATCATGCATTAGGACCCCTAGGAAGTCATGATGAACCCTTTCAACACATTGGAATGCTCAAGTGTGTCTTAAGGGGTCCCCATGAACCCTTCAGACACATTTGAGTGTTCACATCTATCAAAAGGGGTTATGGGGACTCCCTAAGTGTCCTAGTATGCCTTATCACACGTTAGAACTCCTAGGAATTCCTAATGGCCCCTTGTGACACATTGGAATGCTCGAGTGTGTCTTAAGGGTTCCTAGGACCCCTTCAGACACACTTGAGCATTCGAATATGTCAAAAGGGGTCATGGGGACTCCCTAGGTGTTCTAGTATGGCTTATCATGTGTTAGTAACCCTAGGAAGTCCCAATGACCCGTTTTGAAACATTCAAATGCTCAAGTGTATCTTAAGGGGTCCCCATGACCCCTTCGGATACAATTGAGTGTTCAAATGAGTCACAAGGGGTCATGGGGAATCCCTAGGTGTCCTAGTATGCCTTATCACATGTTAGGACCCCTAAGAAGTCCCGATGACCCCTTTTGACACACTAGAATGCCCAAGTGTGTCTTAAGGGGTTCTAGGACCTCTTCAAACACACTTGAGCATTCAAACATTTCAAAAGGGGTCATGGGGACTCCTTAGGGGTCCTAGTACACCTTATCACATGTTAGGACCCCTAGGAAGTCTCAATGACCCATTTTGACACATTGGAATGCTCAAGTGTGTTTTAAGGTGTCCTAGGACCCCTTCGAACACACTTGAGATTTCAAATGTGTCAAAAGTAGTCATAGGGATCCCTAGGTATCCTAGTACACCTTATCACATGTTAGGACCCCTAGGAAGTCCTGATGACCCCTTTTGACACATTGGAATGCTCTAGTGTGTCTTAAGGGGTCCTATGACCCCTTCAGACACACTTGAGTGTTTAAATGTATCAAAAGGGGTCATGGGGACTCCCTAGGTGTCCTAGTACACCTAATCATGCATTAGGACCCCTAGTAAGTCCTGATGACCCCTTTTGACACATTGGAATGCTCAAGTGTGTCTTAAGGGGTCCTAGGACCTTTTCAGACACACTTGAGCATTCAAATGTGTCAAAAGGGGTCATCGTGACCCCCTAACAGTCATGGTGACTCCCTAGAGGTCCAAGTATGCCTTATAATGCGTTAGGACCCCTAGGAAGTCCCGATGACCCCTTGTGACACATTGTAATGCTAATGTATATCTTAAGGTGTCCCAAGACCCCTTCAAAGACACTTGAGTATTCAAATGTGTCAAAAGGGGTCATGGGGACTCCCTAGGTGTCTTATTATGCATTATCACACATTAGGACCCATAGGAAGTCCGGATGACCCCTTTTGACATATTGGAATGCTCAAGTGTGTCTTACGGGGTCCCCATCACCCCTTCGGACAAACTTGAGCATTCAAATGTATCAAAAGGGGTCATCAGGACTCCCTAGGTGTCCTAGTACACCTTATCACATGTTAGGACCCCTAGGAAGTCCTGATGACCCCTTTTGACATAGTAGAATGCTCAAGTGTGTCTTAAGGGGTCATGGGGCTCCCTAGGTGTCCTAGTATGCCTTATCATGGGTTAGGACCCATAGGAAGTCCTGATGACCCCTTTTAACACATTGGAATGGTCAAGTGTGTCTTAAGGGGTCCTCATAACCCCTTCAAACACACTTGAGTATTGAAATGTCTCAAAAGGGGTCATGGGGACTCCCTAGGTGTCCTAGTATGCCTTATCACATGTTAGGACCCCTAGGAAGTCCAAATGACCCATTTTGAAACACTAGAATGCTCAAGTGTGTCTTAAGGGGTCCTAGGACCCCTTCAGACATACTTGAGCATTCAAATATGTCAAAAGGGGTCATGGAGACTCCCTAGGTGTCCTAGTACACATTATCATGTGTTAGGACCCCTATGAAGTCCTGATGACCACTTTTGATACATTAGAAAGCTCAACTATGTCTTAAGGTGTCCTAGGAACCATTCAGACACACTTGAGCATTCAAATGTGTCAAAAGGGGTCATAGGGAATCCCTAGGTGTTTTAGTATGCCTTATCACATGTTAGGACCCCTAGCAAGTCCCAATGACCACTTTTGACACATTGGAATGCTCAAGTCTATCTTAAGGGGTCCCCATGACCCCTTCGGACACACTTGAACATTCAAATATGTCAAAATGGGTCATGGTGACTCCCTAGGTGTCCTTGAATGCCTTATCATGCATTACAACCCCTAAGAAGTCTCGATGACCCCTTTTGACACACTAGAATGCTCAAGTGTGTCTTAAGGGGTTCTAGGACTCATTCAGACACACTTGAGCATCTAAATGTTTCAAAAGGGGTAATGGGGACTCCTTAGGGGTCCTAGTTCACCTTGTCACATGTTAGGACCCCTAGGAAGTCTTGATGACCCATTTTGACACATTTCAATGCGCAAGTGTGTCCTAAGGGGTACTAGGACCCCTTTGGACACACTGGAGTTTTCAACTCTATCAAAAGGGATCATGGGGACTCCCTAGGTATCCTAGTAAACCTTATCATGTGTTATGACCCCCTAGCAAGTCCTCATGACCCCTTTTGACACATTGTAATGCTCAAGTGTGTCTTAAGGGGTCCTAGTACCCTTTCGAACACACTTGAGCATTTAAATGTGTCAAAAGTGGTCACGGGGACTCCCTAGGTGTCATAGTACACCTTATCATGCGTTTTAACCCCTAGGAAGTCTTGGTGACCCCTTTTGAAACCTTGGAATCCTCAAGTGTGTCTTAAGGGGTCCTTGGACCCCTTTGGACACACTTGAGTGTTCAAATGTGTCAAAAGGGGTCATGGGGACTCCCTAGGTGTCCTAATACACATTATCATGTGTTAGGACCCCTAGGAAGTCGCCATGACCCCTTTTGACACACTGGAATGCTCAGGAGTTCTTAAGGGTTCCTAGGACCCCTTTGAACACACTTGAGCATTCAAATGTGTCAAAAGGGGTCATGGGGAATCCCTAGCGATCCTAGTATGCCTTGTCACATGTTGTGACCCCTAGGAAGTCCCAATGACCCCTTTTGATACATTGGAATACTCAAGTGTCTCTTAAGGAGTCCCCATGACCCCTTCGGACACACTTGAGTGGTCAAATGTGTCAAAAGGGGTCATGGGGACTCCATAGGTGTCCTAGTATACCTTATCACGTATTAGGACCCCTAGGATGTCCCAATGACCCCTTTTGACACATTGAAATCCTCAAGTGTGTCTTAAGGGGTCCTAGGACCACTTCAAACACACTTGAGCATTCAAATGTGTGAAAAGGGGTCATGGGGACTCCCTAGGGTTCCTAGTATGTCTTATCACACGTTAGGACCGCTAGGAAGTCCCGATGACCTCTTTTGACACATTGCAATGCTCTAATGTGTCTTAAGGGGTCCTATGACCCCTTCAGACAAACTTGAGTGTTCAAAAGTGTCAAAAGGGGTCATGGGGACTCCCTAGGTGTCCTAGTATGCCTTATCACGCATTCAGCCCCCTAGGAAGTCCCGATGACCCCTTTTGACACATTAGAATGCTCAAGGGTGTCGTAAGGGGTCCTATGACCCCTTTGGACACATTTGAGTGTTCAAATGTGTCAAAAGGGGTCATGGGGACTCCCTAGGTGTTCTAGTATGCCTTATCATGCGTTAGGACCCCTAGGAAGTCTCGATGACCCCTTTTGACACACTGGAATGCTCAAGTGTGTCTTAAGAGGTCCGCAGACCCCTTCAAACAATCTTGAGCCTTCAAATGTGTCAAGAGGGGTCATGAGGACTCCCTAGGTGTCCTAGTATGCCTGATCACATGTTAGGACCCCTAAGAATTCCTGATGACCCCTTTTGACAGATTGGAATGCTCAAGTGTGCGTTAAGTGGTCCTCGGACCCCTTCGAACACACTTGAGCATTCAAATGTGTCAAAAGGGGTCATGGTGACTCCATAAGGTTCCTATTATGCCTTATCACATGTTAGGACCCCTAGGAAGTCTTGATGACCCCTTTGGCACATTGGAATGGTCAAGTGTATCTTAAGGGATCCTCAAACCCCTTTAGACACAATTGAGTGTTCAAATTTTTCAAAAGGGCTCATGGGGACTCCTTAGGGTTCCTAGTATGGGTTATCACATGTTAGGACCCCTATGAAGTCTCGATGACCCATTTTGACACATTGGAATGCTCAAGCATGTTTAAGGGGTCCTAAGACCCCTTCGGACACACTTGACCATTCAATTGTGTCAAAAGGGTTCATGGGTACTCCCTAGGTGTCCTAGTATGCCTTATCATGCGTTAGGACTGCTAGGAAGTCTTGATGATCCCTTTTGACACATTGGAATGTACAAGTGTGTCTTAAGGGTTCCCCGGACCCCTTCAAACACACTTGAGCATTCAAATATGTCAAATGGGTTCATGGGGACTCCTTAGGTGTCCTAGTATGCCTTATCACATGTTAGGATGCTTAGGAAATCCCGATGACCCCTTTTGACACATTGGAATGCTCAAGTATGTGTTAAGGGTTCCTAGGACCCCTTCAGACACACTTGAGCATTTGAAAGTGTCAAAAGGGGTCATGCGGACTCCCTAGAGGTCATATTACATCTTATCACATGTTAGGACCCTTAGGAAGTCCCGATGACCCCTTTTGACACATTGGAATGCTCAAGTGTATTTTAAGGGGTCTTGGGACCCCTTCGAACACACTTGAGTATTCAAATGTGTCAAAAGGAGTCATGGAGACTCGCTAGGTGTCCTAGTATGCCTTATCATGTTATAGGACCCCTAGGAAGTCCCGATGACCCCTTTTGACACATTGGAATGCTCAAGTGTGTCTTAAGGGGTCCTAGGACCCCTTCGGACACACTTGAGCATTCAAATGTTTCCAAAGGGGTCATGGTGACTCCCTAGGTGTCATAGTATTCCTTATCATGTGTTAGGATCCCTAGGAAGTCCTGATGACCCCTTTTGACACATTGGAATGCTCAAGTGTGTCTTAAGCATACCCTGGACCCCATCGAACACACTTCAGCATAAAAATGTGTCAAAAGGGGTCATGGGGACTCCCTAGGTGTCCTAGTATGCCTTATCATGTGTTAGGACCCCTAGGAAGTCTTGATGACCCCTTTTGACACATTGGAATGCTCAAGTGTGCCTTAAGGTGTCTTAGGACCCCTTCGGACACACTTGAGCATTCAAATGGGTCAAAAGGGCTCATGGGGACTCCCTAGGGGTCCTAGTATGCCTTACCACATGTTAGGACCCCTAAGAAATCCCGATGACCCCTTTTGCCAAATTGGAATGCTCAAGTGTGTCTTAAGGTGTCCCTAGACCCTTTCGGACACACTTGAACATTCAAATATGTCAAGAGGGGTCATGGGGACTCTCTATGTGTACTATTACACCTTATCACATGTTAGAACCCCTAGGAAGTCATGAGGAACCCTTTTGACACATTGGAATGCCCAAGTCTATTTTAAGGGGTCCTAGGATCCCTTCGGACACACTTGAGCATTTGAATGTGTCAAAAGTGATCATGGGGACTCCCTAGGGTTCCTATTATGCCTTATCATGTGTTAGGACCCCTAAGAAGTCCCGATGACCCCTTTTGACAAATTGAAATGCTCAAGTGTGTCTTAAGGGGTTCTTGGACCCCTTCGGACACACTTGAGCATTCAAATGTGTCAAAAGGGGTCATGGGTACTCACTAGGTGTCATAGTACACCTTATCACATGTTAGGACCCTTAGGAAGTTGCGATGACCCCTTTTGACACATTAGAATGCTCAAGTGTGTCTTAAGGGGACCTAGGACCTCTCCGGACACACTTGTGCATTCAAATGTGTCAAAAGGGGTGATGGGGACTCCCTAGGGGTCCTATTACACCTTATCACATGTTAGGACCCCTAAGAAGTCCCCATGACCCCTTTTGACACATTGGAATATGCAAGTGTGCCTTAAGGGGTCCTAGGACCCCTTCACACACACTTGAGCATTCAAATGTTTCAAAAGGGTTCATTGGGACTCCCTAGGTGTCCTACTATGTCTTATCACATGATAGGACCCCTAGGAAGTACCGATGACCCCTTTTGACACATTGGAATGCTCAAGTGTGTCTTAAGGGGTCCTAGGACCCCTTCGGACACACTTGAGCATTCAAATGGGTCAAAAGGGCTCATGGGGACTCCCTAGGGGTCCTAGTATGCCTTACCACATGTTAGGACCCCTAAGAAGTCCCGATGACCCCTTTTGCCAAATTGGAATGCTCAAGTGTGTCTTAAGGTGTCCCTAGACCCTTTTGGACACACTTGAACATTCAAATATGTCAAGAGGGGTCATGGGGACTCTCTATGTGTACTATTACACCTTATCACATGTTAGAACCCCTAGGAAGTCATGAGGAACCCTTTTGACACATTGGAATGCCCAAGTCTATTTTAAGGGGTCCTAGGATCCCTTCGGACACACTTGAGCATTTGAATGTGTCAAAAGTGATCATGGGGACTCCCTAGGGTTCCTATTATGCCTTATCATGTGTTAGGACCCCTAAGAAGTCCCGATGACCCCTTTTGACAAATTGAAATGCTCAAGTGTGTCTTAAGGGGTTCTTGGACCCCTTCGGACACACTTGAGCATTCAAATGTGTCAAAAGGGGTCATGGGTACTCACTAGGTGTCATAGTACACCTTATCACATGTTAGGACCCTTAGGAAGTTGCGATGACCCCTTTTGACACATTGGAATGCTCAAGTGTGTCTTAAGGGGACCTAGGACCTCTCCGGACACACTTGTGCATTCAAATGTGTCAAAAGGGGTGATGGGGACTCCCTAGGGGTCCTATTACACCTTATCACATGTTAGGACCCCTAAGAAGTCCCCATGACCCCTTTTGACACATTGGAATATGCAAGTGTGCCTTAAGGGGTCCTAGGACCCCTTCACACACACTTGAGCATTCAAATGTTTCAAAAGGGTTCATTGGGACTCCCTAGGTGTCCTACTATGCCTTATCACATGATAGGACCCCTAGGAAGTACCGATGACCCCTTTTGACACATTGGAATGCTCAAGTGTGTCTTAAGGGGTCCTAGGACCCCTTCGGACACACTTGAGCATTCAAATGTGTCAAAAGGGGTCATGGGGACTCCCCAGGTGTCCTAGTATACCTTATCACATGTTAGGACCCCTAGGAAGTCCCCATGACCCCTTCTGACACATTGGAATGCTCAAGTGTGTCTTAAGGGGCTTAGGACCCCTTTGGACACATTTGAGCATTCATATGTGCCAAAAGGGGTCATGGGGACTCCCTAGGGGTCCTAGTACACCTTATCATGCATTAGGACCCCTAGGAAGTCCCTATGACCCCTTTTGACACATTAAAATGCTCAAGTGTGTCTTAAGGGGTCCTAGGACTTCTTCAGATACACTTGAGTATTCAAATGTGTCAAAAGGGGTCATGGGGACTCCCTAGGTGTCCTAGTACACCTTATCACGTGTTAGGACCCTTAAGAAGTCCCCATGAACCCTTTTGGCACATTGGAATGCTCTAGTGTGTCTTGATGGGTCCCCATGACCCCTTCGGACACAATTGAGCATTCAAATGTGTGAAAAGAGGTCATGGGGACTCCCTAGGGGTTCTAGTACACCTTATCACGTGTTAGGACCCCTAGGAAGTCCCCATGACCCCTTTTGACACATTGGAATGCATAGGCACGAAGAACTTCATTAATGCATGCTCTGGGAGGAAGATTATAATTTCCATATTTCTGCAAGAGAGTGTCCAAAATTTGTATACAAAGGTATCCTACAGGAAAAAATGAAAAGTTTCCAAGAGAATATCCAAAATTCATATACAAAAGCATGATATAGGAAAAATGACAAAAAAATAATAGCTAAAAGATAAAATTTATCATTAACACTGGGAGTACCAAGGTCATATCTGCTTTCAAATCATAGCCTATGATGTGCAAAATGAGAAACCAAGTGAAATGAAAGGGAAGGGATCAATCAAATACCGAAGGTGTATCAAATCAGATCAATAGCATAATAAATGCAGAAAATACTGTTACAGACAAAAATATTTGCATATGAATTTTTTATGCCTTTCCTGAGCTTCTGTACCTTGTTACATGATTAGACATTTTCGTTAGCAGAATTGAATTTTTAGGTTAAGTTTTATAGATCATCTTTTTGATCTAAAGGACATAGATCAGCTACTATATCTTCCTTAGATAGTTTGATCCTATTTCTTTGATATGTTATGCTAAAATGCAAAGGCAATTGAGTCCAGAATAGTAGAAAGAATTTTTTAAGACTCCAATCTAGATTCTTTAATGCTTCTAGTCAATCCAAATTTAGTTGTTATAAAGATGAGATGTTAGTGAATGACTTCTTGCTAATACTACTCTTCCACTAGATCTAGATTTCAGCCCTTTGTGGATCTACAGGCTCAATCGCGAGCCCATAGGATTGGCCAAGAGAAAAATGTGATTGTATATCAACTGATTACAAAATGTTTAGTTCAAGAGAAAATATTGCAACGATCAAGAAGAAAATTGGCTATGGAGAATCTAGTTATGAATTTTGTTAAGAATGAAACTATTAAGGAATTGCATGATATATTACTCAATGGTGCAAGGAATATTCTTGATGAACATGGGATTGCAGTTACATCTATTCAATATACAAAGGAAGATATAGAAAATCTTCTTAATAGAGAGATTTTAAAGTGAGAGAAAAGGACATTTCAAAAGAAAATGGTTATTTTGGTGCCATCCAAGGTATGCCAATTACTCGGGATGAAGAGTACAAGCCCACAGTTAATGGGAAAGAGTGGGAAGAGATTCTTGGACCCATGATAGAAGTTACAGATAAGGAGGAAGAGCTAGGAAGGGGAAAGTGACAAAGGAAAGAATTAAGATATGCATGTTAGCCTATATCAAATGATGATGATGAGTATTCACCATCTGCTAGTAGCTCAAGTAGTGACAAAAGCTCTTCAGTGCACATGTACACTATCACAAAAAAATTAGATAGAGAAGTAACAAGTGCTATGGAATTATCCACAGAGCAATGTGAAATGAAGCCTCAAATTGGTTCATTAGCAGGCAAAGAATTTGGTCATGCACTTCATTCTAGCACCACAAATATTTCTATTAGAAATGCCTATTTGTCAATGGCCTTGCATTTATAGGACTTGGGAAACCGGGTTACTCATGTTGGGAAATATCCCTCAAATGTAAGTTCATTGCCACCTTTGGCAAGGCACTCTCACTCCTCATTTTACAACAAAGGGCAGCCATCTATGGTCCAAGGTTTTAATTTAGGTGACAAATGGAGAGCTTCTCAAGGTACTGATCTCTTTCATAGAGAAGTTCTTGATTCATCTCAAGGTTCTCGTTTAGGTGACCAACTCCTTCGAGTATCCCAATTGAAGAGAAATGGAAATTCCAGTGAGCATAAAGTTATTGCAGATCCAATGGGTGTATCTTCTCCACTGACAAATATAACTGCATTTCTAGAGACTTGAGTTTAAATGGAGACTATTTGTTCCCAAACATGCCCTAGTTGAGCAGATGAACCAGATGTTGCTTGAGTAAAGAAGATAGTGGTTTATTAAAGCATCTGCATTATCCCACTTGCTATCAGTTACTACTTTTTGAGCGGCTTTCTAGCTGCTTCTGTGCGGGATTCCTGTAATATATAATGTCCCCATACAAGTGCATGCCAATTTTTGTAAACATTTTCAGTTTTAAAGTGTTAGTGAGCAATATCAAAGAAAAGGTTCTTGCATGTGTTATTTAGAAACATATTAATAAATTAGGAAACCATTTTTCTCCCATTACATGGCAGAAATGCCTAGATTCACTTTGTCAATATCAATAGGCAGCAAGATGAGGGAAGAAATATATTTGTGAAGAGGAAGTACAAATGTTACTGTCCAAAACCATTTGGAGAGTAATATTCTTCTCCTGATTGTAATAAGAAACTCAAAATGCAAAAGACACCAAATAGTTGGGGCATTTATTTCCTATGACCTATGTCAATTTCAGTTCAATTCCTAAGGATGATATTCTCAATGTGTAAAAACAAACTGATGTGTTATTGTAAAATGGTGTTGACTGAAATTTATGCACACGTCAAATATCTATTTCTTATAGAATTTGAAATAGAACTAGTGGAATTATAATCAAATTTGTGAATTTCACATCTAATCATTGGATGTTAATCAAAAGTACAACGCAGTAATATAAATTTGAGCTGATAAACCATCTTAGTCTTACTTCAAACCTACTCCTATGTATGTGTGTTCTTGGAGGTATCTACTAAACAATGTGTGGATCTGTAATGTCCCTATCCAGGACCTTACTCACTTTGCTTAAAACTCCTAATTAGAATTTGGATTTCTAATGCTTGTGATATTATTTAAGTTTTCCTTGCTCCTTACTAATTAATATTGTAATGAATTGGTTATCCTTCCCCTTCTCTCTCTCTCTCTCTTCCTCAATGGCCGCCAATGAATTTTTTAAATGGCTGATTAATTTCCGTTGCTTCTTTCAATGGCCATCCATGGTTTTTCTGCAATCTTCCAACCTTTCGTACATAGTCATAAAATACATATTAATATATTATATATATAAAATAATATATAATATATAATATTATATATAATATATAATCTAATATATAATTCTAATATATAGTTTTTGATATTAATATATAATTAAATAATATTTAATGTAAAATGTTTATTATATAATATTTAATATATATAATATATAATCTAATATATAGTTTTTAATATTAATATATAAAATAATATTTAATGTAAAATGTATATTAAATAATATTTAATATATCTAATATATAATTTTTATATATAATATATCATATGAAGGATGGAGAAATGGGAGGGAGAAAGTGGAGGGAAGGGAAAGTGAAAATTCAAAATTCTGTCATCATATTCGAGTACCCAAAAATATCAGGTACCCGATTAGACTCGGTATTGCTTTGTGCACCAAACCTACATGGTCAACTATTGAAATGTCTCAAATACGTGTTTTTCCCCTATTTCTCTGAGTTCTAGACTTTGACAATGTAGCTGATGACTTTTTTTCACCCGAATTTGATAAAACGAAAAGGGTATCTTAAGGAGATTATCAGCTTTCTATCGATATAATTGCTGTCAAATTTTGAATTCGGTAAGTAATTATTAGTTATTTTCTAACTGAGCTACCTCTAAAGTGTTGATTTATATACTGATTGAAAAATGACTATAACTTTTAGACAGTATAACATTTTTGAAATTTGAAAAATGCGTCACATTCTATGCTTCACCTACTATAAGGAAATTTTTTCTTTTTGAATTTTGTAAAGTTTTGAATGAGTTAAGGTGGTCAGACACGGGAGTTTTTTTATTCTAAAAATGTTGTAGCAGAAAATTCATAATTAATTATTTTTTTGGAATAAAATTACAAAAAAATATGCGTCACATCCAGGCATGAGTCTACTACTTATATATAAAATCTTATAATAAAATATTATCATTTGATTATGATTAAGGTGGTCAGACATACACCTACTTCTTATTTTTTTCTACAAATTTTTGTACTGTTGCATTGAAATTTATACTTTTCACCAATCATAATAACTTTTTCTCAAAAAAGGCCTAGTAGTTTAGAAACTACATTCAATTTTCTACAAGTTCTATTCTTACAAATTTTTTATATTAGGTTCACAGCTAGTTGAAATTTTCACATCAAGTTGACTAACCCTGATTTGCTAATTTTTCATTGCCACTTAAGGGCATAGTTTGGCCCCTCATGATCTTGCACATACCCCACTAACAAATGCAAGCTAATATGTCTATACAAGAACATTTAATGAAAATAGTGGTCAAGGGAGGGCATGCTTTTTTTTCCATTAATTCAACTCAAATGGATTGGACACTGTACATGTATGTCACTGGAGATTGAAGGATGGAAACCCCCTAGTTTCCACAACTGGCTAGTTGACAACAAAACCCTGAACTAGTTAGGCAATTCCTCACTAGATTGTGATTATGAGGTGGAACCTGTAGCACCATTGGCTATAGATTCATCATGTTTTATGGTAATGATACTATTTTGGTTGTTCCCAAAAGACTACTAAACTAAATTGATTGTAAGTGCAATTTATATTGTAATAAGAGGAGTGAATAGTTATTGCAACAAAAAAATCACTGCAAGAGTTCACTACTACATTTGGGGCCAAATTTTGACAAAAGTTTCCGACGGGTAACTTTTTATTACAAATTTGGTGTTTTCTTTTTGTAATAGGCTCTGATGATGTCGGTATTCTGATGGATGTTTAATTGACCATCAAAATTCTGACAGATTCAAGGTATAGATAAAAAAAAGGTGAAACGGCCTCATCATTTTTATTTCGATCGGATAGAGAAGGAGCGGGAGAAAAGGAGTGAAAGCTGAGTGCAGGAGAAGGTATGTGATTTCTTCATCTTTCAAGCCTCTGGCATCATATTCGAATGCATTTCATTTTATTTGATCATGAATAATGTTTGAAATGACCACATTCTACTGGTGTCATGCCCTAGCCAGTGCTTTATCTCTATTATTTGATGTTATTGGTGCTTGTGCTCAAGGATATCGATTCACTGTATTCAAATGTTTGGATTCACATTTGTTGATATTACTGGCATATATGTTTAATGACGCCATTGTATATTGCTATCATTGAAATAACCAAATTTTACTAGTGTTATGCCCTAGCCCATGCTTAAACTCCATTATTTGATGTTATTGGTGCTTGTGCTCAAGGATATCCATTTTTTGAAATGTTGACTGTGGTTATCAAATGGACAACTCATGAGCTTCTAGCTAGGTGCCATTTGTATTGATAGCTTAGGGCATCAAATGTATTGTATCATTGATAGTTGAGACTTTGTTAAAAGGAAATAGGACAAAGAATGATTTTTATTTAGTTTCTCTATTTTGATCCCTAAGTGGCTTACAACCCTAGAGAAGTATATGTAGATTTACAGATGCAGTTGCAGGATACATAGCAGCCGATAATTTACAAGAAATCCATGCATCCAATTTGAATAGTAATTAATACTATTATACACTAAGTTTGCACCCTTGTTTCAAGCTCTCTTGGTATTGATAACCTAGTATAACATGGGAATCATCTCCAAGTGTGGGACCTATGCTAACTAAGATGAGACCTCTAGGTTCTAGGCTAGTTCCTCTTGGATAATCACCTTAATTTGCTTCTTCACATGAAAAGTAAATCTTGGAGGGAAAACGGATAGAAGGAATGCTGAAAGAGAAAAGACTTGAAAAAGAAAACTACCTACTAGGTGATACACTAAAAATATGGCATGAATTGTAGTACAAAGAATGGAATCAACACACAATCTTAAGTCTAGGAGATCACAACTCACTGAATAGGCTTGCATCAATATTTCATAGAAGGGTCTGAAATAGAGAGATGCTATGCAGGGAAAGAGAGGATTTCACAAGGCAATAGCACTCCTAAGAACTTAGACACAATCTATAACCTACAAACAGACATTCACCTCTACAATTAGGTATAAGAATGAGACAGATTGCCAGGGGTTGAAGTATACCCACAAAAGCATTTAGATCAGATCATTCATAAGCATACACATAGACTACAGAAAGAAAGAGGGATCAAGAACCCTAAGATATCATTGAAAACATTCAAATACTTCAATTCAATAAGAGAGAATTTAGACAAGGAAGCATAAGGATAGAGAAGAAGTCACAAAATACCTCTGCAATATCTAAACAATCAATGGGAGATTACAGAATGTAGAAAACCAGAGGGTAAGAAAAATTGCCACAAATAACTTTCTAAGAAAGAGAACTTTCTTCTTTACAAAATGTGAACTATGAGCTTCAAAAGCTCCAAAAAACAATATATACATCTCCTCTACACGCAGGCAGGAGCAAAACCTAACTAGGGTTACATAAATTGCCATATAATAATCAGAAACCCTAATTCTGTCAAATCTAAACATAAATGCATCATGAAAATATCTCAACCGATCAGATAAGTCTTTGTATGCCCATCCCTGTACTACATCTTCCTGCGGACAAGCCACCTTGACCTATCTACCACTCTGTAACTCGGTCTTTCCATGAATGCTCCAAATCCAATCCTGGTCTGATTTGTATTTTTGAAGTACAGAAAGCCACAGGTGGCACCACCTTTTAATGTTTCTTCACTGCAAGAGCACCAACTTGGTACCCTAAGAAATCAGACACGATGGCCATTAGATCTTCCCATCAACTTCCCAACTGCAACTGCCCTGAAGAATTCAATTTGAGCTACCCACCTTGTTGCAATCGACTGCTAGATCAAAACCCTAGCAAAACCCTGTAGACATATATTTGAATTTAAATAATAACAGCTAGCAGGTCAAATTTTAAAATGTGACCATTGATATCAATCTTTCCCAGTAGATGAATGGCCCAGATTATCTTTGTAACAGTCATGAGCCCCTTCTGAAAATTTAAATGCCACATCACCTGGTCAGAAGCCAATGAAAAATGAACACCTTAGCAAAACATAGCACATCGGACCCATGACTCACTGAGATCTTCATCAAATGGGTGTCGTTATATCACAGCCTTAACTCTTGAGAACTTTTCCTTAACGGTATAATGACGATCGTAGATTCTATCTGAGCTTTAACTTGCCTCATAAGCCAAAGACTTTGGGCCCACTAACAAACTTCCACATCACAACCCAGTCGAACAATGAAATGTGAGCATGTCACAATAAGAGGACCCACCTGATAGAGCCCTGGCGATAAAGTAGAATCAACAGATGGCATATGATCTCATGGGCTAAGAATATTCCATGTGATCATACGACATCTATTAGATCCAAAGTTGAGACAGCACACTGGGCCTGCTTTGACATGGCACCACATCACTAGCCTTTGACCAATTAGAAGCGTACACCTCAGACTACATGGTAGTGGACCTACTGACACAGAAGTGTTGCATTATGATGAAGATCAATGGTCATCGCAAGACTGCAAGGGGAAAGATTAAGTCTTACAAACATGCAACAACTGTCGGATCAAGTGATTAATCCCATTAATCAAGGCCGCTTAGGATCTTTAATAAAATGGACCCAGACCTGCCATGTGTCACATTTTCATTCACCATTGACCGCCCCCTTAGATCCATCTAGCATAGGACCCACCTAATAGGAGTGCTAAGCTAAGAAGGGGATCGATGGTCATCATTACATCATGGTGTTAACCTTTGAGCACATCTCCTCAGTGGTATAACGACAATCGTCGATCTTGCTCAGATTTTAACTGCCAGCTGAGGAAGAGGAATGGGTCCACCCAGACAGGTGTCACCCTATCACTATATCACATGTCAGAAAGTCTAACAACCCAGAGTCTTGAGATTTAACGACAGCCACAAGTTTTACAAGGTTAGCTTTTCATAAATATTACTAGGAAAACTTAGGCTCTAAGGAGAAAAAGATTAAAAGGGGCCTCACCTGACAACCTAATGGTATAACACATAAGGGGGTTACTTTTAAAAGGCACATGCATTTAAAGGGACTTGAGTGGCCTGAAAAGGTAACAAGGAATTATAACCTGGCCAAGGGTTCCTAGGGTTTTTGGCTATAATGGATAGCTTTTCAAATTAAAAACTTGCAGACCAGGGAGTTACATAGCTTGCAGAGATGAGAAGAAAAGGCAGAAAACCATGAAATTTTTGGAGTGTTCAACAGGAGAAAAAGAAAACCCCTGGATGGGAATCAGTCTAACGAAATTTGTATAGAAGAGTAAAAAATTGGGTAACAAATACAAAGAACTAGGGTCCTCCAATGGCCCAATCATCCAGACCTTGACTGTCCCCTCAACCAGTGACCCTTCAAAATTGGGTTATCATGCAATCAGTGAGTGATCCTTCATTCTCCTGGTAAGCTTCTAGCTAGGCACCATTTCTATATTTGATAGTTTAGGGAATCTAATGTATATTGTATCATTGATAGTTGATACTTTGTTAAAATTAAATAGGACAAAGAATGATTTTGATTTAGTCTCTATATTTTGATCCCTAAGTGGTTTACAACCCTAGAGAAGTATATGCAGATTTACGGATGCAGTTGCAGGATACATAGCAACCAATAATTCACAAGAAATCCATGTATCCAATTTTAATATAAATTAATACAAAGAAATAGGGTCCTCCAATGGTGCAATCATCTAGACCTTAACTGTCCCCTCAACCAGTGACCCTTCAAAACTGGGTTATCATGCAATTAGTGAACACTATCAACCATCCCCCTTCCCTCAAGGAACACTATCAACCATCCCTTCCACATAGCATTTCACTATTTTATGAGTGGATTGTGTGGGAACAGTTAACATTAAACAAGGAGCAAACTCCTCAACACATCTTGGAAACTATTGAGTTCAATAATAAATGAAACCTAACACCAACACTATTCCTTCCATAGTTGCAGGATACATAGCAGTCGATAATTCACAAGAAATCCATGCATCAAATTTTTATAAGGATATCCTACTAATCAATAAGAATTTTCTTGAGATGATCAATGATTATGCATTTTGATGGCAGTGTGCTAGTTCAAAAGGATAATATAAATCTAAAATAATTTTTTCTGATTTTCTCAAACTATAAATGTGGTTAAAGGGAAAATATTATGTGGAAAACCCACAAACCAAGCTAGAAAATGATTGTACATCAAATTATTCCTATATTAATTCAAGTATTTCTATGATTTAGCTACTTGACCTTTGAGCTTCATCTAGAGGAATGCGTAGCTTTAAGATAGAGTTACTTCTTGGGCCTTACAATAGGGTGGAATATGATCAAGATTTGTTTAGGTTGTATCTTTGTTAGTCCCATTGTTAGGTTCTTATAGTTCATGGTTTGAATCTATTATGGTTGTGTAAGGGATTTGTAGATGCTTTTTCTAACATAATTATTGGACACCATGATTGGAACAACTGGTTGTTGGATATTGTAGACATGAATCATAGCTGTCAATGGTTCTTTGTGTTCAAGAATTCGTTGATCAATCTTTGATATTTATTGTCCCAGCTTTAAAAGAGTGATAAAAGATATAGTGAGTGCTATCTTTTCCAAGTATTTTGTGGGTGCTATTATCTTCTAGGAGTAATTTTTGGAACCAAATTATGTTCTTTGCCTCTAGTAAATATTGCAGACACAACCATCTTCTTGGTGAAGGGTTTCTTCCATCCCCATGAGGCACTATTGCATGGTTTCCATTCCCTTGTAGTATAGTGAGCCTAATTTAATACAAGTGTGCACTATTTTGGGATCCATAATTTA
The DNA here is from genome assembly GCA_027943335.1 of Chamaecyparis obtusa. Classification (NCBI taxonomy): domain Eukaryota; kingdom Viridiplantae; phylum Streptophyta; class Pinopsida; order Cupressales; family Cupressaceae; genus Chamaecyparis; species Chamaecyparis obtusa. Next base: position 99,555 of record BSBK01009515.1, read on the forward strand.
TGGCCCCTACACTGTGGTTGTTAGCCTAATTAAGATAGGCCTACCTTTGCATATAATAAGAGGCCAACATGAAACAAACATCCAGAGGTTAGGGGTGTACACACAAAATAGTGCACTTCTATGAATCATTACAATCAAGAACAATCAAGAATGAGGTCTCAAAAATTGATCAATAACTCTCTAGGCATGGAGTGCAAGGGTGTTTAAGAATGCTCTTAGCTAGAGCTATTAAGCCAATAACCTTGCTAGTAAACCATGCAATGGGAGATTCAAATGAAGACAAGGTCAAGAATGCCAATATCCTCAAGAATCAAATGAAATGCAATGCAAGCTAGATTAAGATGAATATGCAAGCTAAACTATGGAAATGAAAGAACAAGTATTACAAAGCCTCCTAGTTAAGTTAGATGAATTAATCTAAAGCATAAAGGAAACTAAGCGAAGTATGAAGCTATGAATGCCATGATAATGCAAGAAATGAAACTATGATAACATGTAGATGCAAAAGCCAAGAATGCTCCAAATCTTCAAAAAGCTCCAAAGTGACCTAGAAAACCTACAGCATAACATTAGTATCAAAAGATTGATATCTAGAATGAAGACATGGAGTGCAAGGGTGTTTAAGAATGCTCTCAGCTAGAGCTATTAAGCCAATAACCTTGCTAGTAAACCATGCAATGGGAGATTCAAATGAAGACAAGGGCAAGAATGCCAATATCCTCAAAAATCAAATGAAATGCAATGCAAGCTAGATTAAGATGAATATGCAAGCTAAACTATGGAAATGAAAGAACAAGTATTACAAAGCCTCCTAGTTAAGCTAGATGAATTAATCTAAAGCATAAAGGAACCTAAGCTAAGTATGAAGCTATGAATGCCATGATAATGCAAGAAATGAAACTATGATAACATGTAGATGCAAAAGCCAAGAATGCTCCAAATCTTCAAAAAGCTCCAAAGTGACCTAGAAAACTTGCATCATAACATTAGTATCAAAATATTGATATCTAGAATGAAGAAGAGAGCTCTCTTTTTATAAGAAATGAGAAATAATGGACCATGGAGATTAAGAGGAAAAAGATTTAATCAATGGTGGAGCATCAAAGAGGAGCAATCCATGTGCACAAGTATCCTCCAAAGAGAAAATAAGAGTTGACTTTTGTGTCCATATGAGACAAAAAGTGTTTTTTCCTTTTTTATAAAATAAGAATAATGCTTTATTTGTGCAGCTTAGGATAAGAGGAAAAGTGGGGGATTTTTATTTAATAAAAGGGGAGGAAATTCTTTTTAAATAAATAAAGACTTTAGGATAAAATGGTTAGCCCATAGAAAATAATCAAATAAATGATGGAACTAGGATTTGATCAAGAATAAGCAATTGATGATTTTAGCAAATAATGCTAGCAAGGGGCTAATAGTCTAGATGACCATTTTTAGGTACATACATTTACCCCTCTTTGACTAATGTGTGATCAATCTGGAAACACATTACGTCAAAGAATAGATCAGCCAAGAAGGCAAGAGATAGTGATCTGACACCAAAGAATGAAGTGCATAGAGATAGCAAATCCTGCATGGTCAGCCTAGTAGCAACAATACTGAACACTTAGGAAATAGATGGACAATATCAGGACTCAAGATAAGAACTAATATGTCAAGTGCAAAGATAGATCGATCAGAGAAAATGGAATGGTCAAGCATATGCTCTTGAGAATAGCCAATAGGATATGATGTGTCTACCCCCTTGGGATCAAAAGCGAAATCAGGTAGAGGGAATGCAGAAGCAAGAGTGACATGATCAAATCACTAGAAATCATAATCGAAGATGAAAGATGATAGAATAACCATCAAGTAGTGAAGATATGCCCTAGTTTGGCTATAGGATAAAGATGAAGTAAAAATGAAATGCAAGACTAGAAGTTTGAAAGAGATGGGGATAAAGAAAGAAAATATGCCCTAGCAAAGATTGAAGGATCAGGGCTCAAAAGGTTAGCCAAATGCAAGGTGAACGTGGATTTTAGTTTTGATCCTGAAATGAAGAGAAAATGGTGTGATATGAAAGACAAGAAGCAAAAGACATGATCAGGAAGAAGCGAAAGCTGAGTGCAGTTGACCAATAAGTCTGTGAAAGATGAAAGGAGAGCTCTCTCCATATGCAAGATGCAAAACTAACTAACATGAACCTAAAAATGCAAGCTACTATGAAAAGTGGTTTACTTGCAAGGTCACAAAGCCAATAGACATCTAATAATCATCATTGAGCATTATTGGTAGCGTCACGAGATCATACAATACACACTAGTATAACTATATGAATCTGAATATGATCTATATTAGATAGAAATGTGGAAATCCCACCTAGGCATCAAAGACATGTAGGTCAAAATGACTAGTGTAGTGAGGTTCCCTAAGTTTGATGTAGCAAGATTATGCTTGCATCAAGACACAAGAAAGTCAAGATGACTATAAGCATGCACTTGCAAAAAATAGTCAAGGATAATACCTTGTAGATCCCAATGTCAAGTGGGACAAGCATAAATGCTAATGACAGTGAGGACCAAAAAAATATACCCACAAGCAGAAAGAAAATAAAACATGTTCTCATGCCCCCGTCTTCTAGCTCAGCATCATTGAAAACTATTAGGGATAGAACACTCAGCAAAGAAATCATCATAAACAGCACACAAAGAAATAAAGAAAATGTCAACAAGTCAAGTGTTTAAGTGCGTGTGTGTAGGTCATAGAGTCAATCTTTGAGTATCACATCTGCCAGTGAGAAATATCATATCATGCTAGACTGTGGGTAAGACATCTGATAAGTGTTGAGAAACACTTGACGCTAGGGTAGTGTTGAAAAACACTATTGGGGTGGTGTTGAAAAACACCATTTGCGAGGTGCCTAAGAAACCCAAACACACAAAGAGACCCAAGATAAGCTAGAACAATGTATGCCCCCAAGACTAAGACAAGAGTCAATTCCAAGCTAGGAGAGGCAAAGCAAGAAGTGGAGCGAAAGAGCGCCATGCAAGGCTGATAGACGTAGGTGCAAGGGTCTCAAGTAGTGCCTATTTCTAGGTTTTCACCACTTGATAGATTTTTTATTTTTTAATTTTTTTGTATTTTTGCTACCAAGGCACCTGTTTCCAGGTTTTCACCAAGGCACTTTTTTTATTTTATTTTATTTTTTTTTAATTTATTTTTGGTGAGACATCAAAGCACCTATTGCTAGGTTTTCACTAGGATGCTCATTTTTCTAGGACATTTTATGCTTTTTAGAATTTTTTCAACATCATATTCATTCTTATGATTCTTGCATTCTTTCTTTCCTAATGATGGATCACGGAGTGTGATCTGAAATGTTGATACCAAAAATTAACACAATCGAACCTAGAAATGCACATGTTGTTAATATGGATTGTGGAAATCTAATATCACTAATATATGAATTTTTTTTTGTGAAATTTTTTTAGGATCGATAAAAATATGTACAAAGAGCTCAAGGACCTTAAGCATAGAACTTATGCAATTGTAGAACATTGATAGGCTTGGTAAGCTTTGCTTCCTCTGATGTAGATAACTGAGAGGCACTGGACCCAAATGCTATTGTTATAATACAAGGTCCTAACTAATAGGAACTAGCCCTAAGCAATTTCCAAGATAACACAAGGTCGTTAAAGTGGGATCCACATATACCATCATGGACTTCAACTAGGACTTTGTCCAACTCCTCTATTTCTAGACACTTAAGGAGAGTTCTGCCTAGACCCTTCCTATACAAGTCACTAGAGACAAGGGTAAAGTGTGAGGTGTGATGAATGAGATGGTGCTTCATATTATGTGTTAGATTTTTAGTAATAACATGATCTTGGAGATAGGAAAATATGATGGAATTGTAAGGACTATGAGCAAGATAGTGTAATTCTTCCACCAGGAACTTAAAGCGTGATTTATGCTTTTTCAATTGTAAAATGGATGTCAAAGTAACCATGACATTAGCAACTTTATTTTCAGATAAGTTCACTATGGGCTTGTAAAGAATCAGCTTGTCATCTTTTATTTGGTAATCATCATTTTTTAGCAGGTCTTTATTTTTACTTTTTTTAGGTTCGGATACCACCATAATGTGGTTTTCACCATCCGACCATTGCTCTTTTCTTTTGATTTGATGATTGAGATACTTGATTTTTGATTCAATCCTTTTTGTTGCTGGTTCACTGGTGGAAGAGGTAATAGGTTCAATGGCATGTTGATCCTGGGTGGACCAAGCTATGAGATCTAATTTTGTGAGATGAAATGAAGTGACTGGTTCAATAGCATTTATGCGAGGGATGTCATCTTTGGTGACAAGAGAGGTTGAGCCTATAAGGTAAGCTCTGAAAGTGTTAAGATCTAGACTTTTCATAGAAGGACCAGCGTGGTCCACTAAAGCCATACATGGATTAAACTCATCAGACCCTACGTGAGACTCATCAACTATGTCAGGTTGGTCACCATAAGTATGAACCACATCCACTTCCATATCCACTGTGGAAGATCCGTCAGAGAGAGTATCCCATTCATATTCATTTGAATCTGTTGTTATGCTTCTACTGGGATGCTTACACCAAGAAGGTTTAGGACCTTGAGAAGTAGAGGCTTCAGCGTCATTATTTATGAGATCTCCTCTTTTCATTAAGCATGCAATATTTCTACACTGTCTATCAAAGCTCAATCACTCATTAGGTATAAAATTTATGGATGTGGAGGCTTCAACTGTATCATCAATAGACATGCATTCTCCTTCCCAAAGGAGTGAACTAGAAGGAAGATTGTCTCCCATTTGAGCCATAGTGTGCAGTGGTGACTCATTTGTATCTATGTCTGAATCACTAATCATGGGAGCATTTCTAGAACATGTAGGGAGGTCATCATCGGCACCATATCCTAGACCTATTGTAATCTTAGAGGGTCAGCCATTAGTATGACTTAAAGGCTCGACTAGGGCATGTCCATTATCATTTATAGGTCCTTGACCTTGATAGCCCATTTTTTGCAAAAATTTATTACGTTTACCATAGGGCTTAGGAGAAATAGGAGTAGCAATAGTGGTGTTGTCTTCTTCGTCTCTATAGATCCATTCTCTAACAGCTTGTTCTTCTCTTTCTGCCTCTAGGGGTATGGACGCTTGAACAAAATTACCAAAAATTATCATGGTAGAAGCAGAAGGCTTCATCTTATCAGAAGGTTTACCATATGATCTAGGAGAAGTAGGCATAGCAGCAATGGAATCCAGCGTGTACTCACCCATACCAAGGCTCATCATCTTAAAAGTTTTCTCAGCAGTAGCCAGGGATGTAGTAGGATCATTAGAGGGTTTGTTGTGAGGAACAAACATTTTAGTAGTAGCAAGAGTATTGATACCAATAGTATGATCCCCAGGGATCACAATTTTAGCTCCTTTATGTGGGAATTTGACACACTGATGGTATGTAGAAGGCACAGCTTGCATATCATGGATCCAAGGATGACCCAAAAGAATGTTATAAGCAAGTGGGATGTCCAACACTTGGAACATGATATCTTTCATGACAGGGCCCACTCAAACAAGCAGTGTGACAAGACCCTTAGAAGATCTTTCCACGTCATCATATGCTTTTATACTGATTTTTCACTTAGGATCAATAGTAAATTCTGACAAACCCAGTTGTTGTATGACATTGAAAGAAACAATATTTAACCCAGCACCATTGTCTATTAGGACTTGGCAGACTTAGGTGTGGTAGACCATAACTTCAATGTGTAAGGAAAGGTTGTGAGGGTGGTTAAGAGATGTTTCATCTACTTCAGAGAAGGAGAGATAATGAGGTGATGAGATGTTGTTAACCATAGCCTAGAACCTATCTGGGTCAATGTCATTACAGACATTAGTTGTATGCAAATCCTTTTCAAGGATCTCCTTGTGTAAAGGCAATAGCTCAAGCAACTCAAAAATAGATATCTGTTCGAGTGTCCGTTGCAACTGATGGACAAGATCATAGCTAGACAAAGCTGAAGGAACTGCTGGTTTGGAAGATGAGGCTTGTTTAGGATTGTAATCACCTAAAAATGGTCATTAGCCCATTTTTGCTAAAATCATAAATTGCTTATTCTAGATCAAATCCTGGTTCTATCATTTATTTGATTATTTTCTATGGGCTAACCATTTTATCCTAAGTCTTTATTTATTAAAAAGAATATTTCCTCCCCTTCTAATAAATAAAAAGCCCGCACTTTTCCTCTTATCCTAAATTGCACAAATAAAACACTATTCTTATTTTATAAAAAGAGAAAAAAATAAAAAAATAAAAATCTTATTTAATTAAGAGAACATGCTCCCTTTTAATTAAAAATCTCTTTTAATTAAATTAAAAAAAATCTTTTTAATGGAAACCACTTTTCTAAAAACAATAAATAAATAATAAAATAAAAATAAAAATAAAAAGACTTTTTGTCTTCACTTGAATGCACACTTTTCAAAGTGAGTGGAATATCTTTTTGCCTCTTAATCTCTTCCACATATCTTTTTGCCTCTTAATCTCTGCCACATATCTTTTTTGCCTTTTAACCATGTCCATTGATTTTGCCTCTTGAGAATCTTGAGCACATGGATCAACCAAGATTTAATTTCCACCTTTGATAATTATTTTTTGCCTCTTAATCTTGACCGTCCGTTCATTTCTAAAATCCTTTAAAAGGAGGCTCTCTCCTCATTCTTAATCACTCATCTTTTCCATCTCTTGCAAATAATCCATCTTTTGCATGATTCATCCTCTTGGAGTCTTGGCATCTTAGCATCTTGGAGTCTTGGAGCTTCTCAATCTTGGCATTTTGGAGCTATGGTATTCTTAGATCTCTCATATTGAAACATTGCATCATCATTTCATTTTTATTCTTGCATCATAGTTTAGTTTCATTTTCATTGCATTTTTAATCTAGTTTCCTTTATGCTATAGATTAGCTCACATAGTTTAATTAGCAAGGATTTGTAATACTTCTATTTTTCATTTTTATAGCTTAGCTTGCATCTTCATTCTAGCATAGTATTGCATTGCATTCTCATTTAAATTTCTTTTGGATATTGGCATTCTTGCCCTTTTCTTCATTGAATCTCCCATTGCATGGTTTACTAGCAAGGTTAAAGGCTTAATAGCTCTAGTTGAGAGCAAACTTAAAATACCCTTGCACTCCATACCTAGGGAGCTCTAGGTCACTTTCTCAAAGTTTCCCTCTCATGGATTCCCTTGGATATAATGACTTAGAGAAGTGCACTATTTAGAGTACACAAGGATCAGGCATAGTTTTAAGGACTAGTTTAGCTTGCCCCCTAGTAACAGCATTCAGTGCCTCACTTCAGGAAGATGAACTACCTCGTGTTTGCAAGACCAACTTTGGCATACCATGATTGGCTTTATTATCATCTTGAGGTCTCATCATAAGAACACTCTCAACTGGCTCTACCATGTTGATCACAGGTGAATCAAAATTATATGTGTAGTTGATCTTAGCATCATGATTCTTCTTATTTGGTTGAGAGGACTCCCCCTTGTCATACTTAGGTAGAGGATCTTTGAAAGCTTGGTGATCAAAATTTTTAACTAAGCCATCTGTGAGAATTGTGCCTCCATCAATGAGATCTTGTATAATATCTTTAAGCATGAAACAATTGTCAGTCTTGTGTCCCTTGTTTCTGTGATAGTGACAGTAATGTTCTTCTCTCCACCAATCAAGCTTAACTAGTGGATCATAGGGATGAGTTTTCTCAGGAAGCATAAGATAATTATTGGCAACCAAAGTCTCAAGAATCACACCATATGGTTTAGCCAATGGGGTATAGACCCATCATTGGAATTGCTTCTTTGGCTTATCTGCATTCTAAGGCTTAGGAGCATTTTGAGCGTTGGCAACTTCTTGTTGTTTTGCTATGTAGATGGCATTAGAGAGGTTGAAAGTAGGCTCTTTAGCTTTAGCGGCATCTACAACCCCATCATTGACAACATACTTATTCCTATTCCAGGGTTTGTTCTTGTCCTTGCCATTGCCTCTAGTATCTTTATTTATAATGATATATCCCTTTCTAATGGCCACATCCTCAATCCGATATGCACTTTCAACCATGTCATTGAAAGAGGAGAATAGTTGTTTCCTTAGATCATAATACAACTCAGGCACAAGAGTGTTGAGGAAAATTTCAATCTTTTCTCTCTCGGGTAGCTGACAAGGATATTGAGAATACAATGACCTCCAACATTGCAAATAAGTAGCAAATAACTCTCCTTGGTTTTGTCTCAAAGCACCAAGATCTATCATAGTGATAGGCTGTTGGATATTGTATGAATAGTGTTGTGTGAAGCGCATAGCCAACTCATCAAAAGTCTTCAAATGAGGTGTCAACTTTGCAAACCATTCTAAAGCTTGTCCTCTTAAGCTTTGAGGGAATAATCGTAGCAATAATGTGTCTTCATGAAGAAAGTCCATGCTAAGAGTGTAAAAGTGATGCACATGGTCATGGGGATCACCATTTCCATTATACTTGTTGTACTTGGGAACCTCAATATCCCTAGGAAATGGGACCATGTATAGACTTTTATCAAAAGGAAGAGCACAAATTGATTCTACAAAAGAGACCTTTGGAGGCTCTCTTTCTATTGCCATTTGGGTAAGGCATTGATTTATCCAACATAGTTCTTCCTGAAGGACTTCCAATTCAGTTGGTACTCTTTGTTGGACAATTTGTCTGACATCATAGCCGGGAGGAAGCTTGTATCCTCTAGAAGTCATATATTGGAAATATTGGTCGCCATTGCACTCTAAAAGCTTAAGCATCTTTCATTGGGATTCCTCATCTTGTTCAAATGCAATAAGATCCTCACTAGAAATCTCATCAATAGCCTCTTCCTCATGGTGAGAGGGAGGTGGTCTAGGAGGTGAAGAAGGTACAACAAAAGTTCATCTCAAAGAAGACCTTGGTGGTGCATTGTTACCGTTGTTGCCACTGGTGCCAAAGAAAGGTCTATTTTCATAGCTACTAGTCCCAGGTTGTTCATGGGACATTTCCCTTGAAGCCATGCACCTAGCAGCTTCCATTAAGCTTTTACTATACTCTCTATCCAAGAGTTCTTGTTTATCTCTTTGCTCAAAGTGTTCTTGCATACGTCGATATCTCTCTTGTTCGTTCATAGTAAGTGAGACACTGTCTATGTTTTTGGGGGTTTTGAACATAGAAAAGAGGAAGCCTCCTTTGTACCACAAGGTAGCCTTAGAATCCTCAGAACTAGAACTAGCATTGCTAATAGGCACTGGTGAGCATCTAGTAGGAGAAGGTAACTGCATATAATTGAATGGAGGGTGACTCCCTTGTTCAAATCAAGACCGAGTTGTAACCAGCATGAAAAAAAATGTTGTTCAACCAATAAAATGAGACAAAGTTTCTTAGATATTGAGATAAGAAAAAGCTTATAAAGATCACTTGTCAAAGTAGAACAATAGAGATGGCTCGTCAAAGGTGCTCAAGCACTTACGATAATCAATTAACTTAAGCCGAGAGATGAGTAAGAAGCTCGATTAGCAAGTAGCTATAGTAGTAACCGTAATGTGACAAGTGATCAAGAGTAGCATTTTTTAGGCTCAAACCCAATAGTTTTAGCTCATTTGGTTTAGTCTAGAATAATCCTAAGCATGTAGGTAACAAACCAGCTTTAGATAAGAACAAAAAAAGACACTCTACAGCAGGTTAAAATGCAAGTGTAACAGCTCTGAATTGCAATAGTAGCAAGATAGCAGAATAACTCAGGATTCTTGGTTGAAGGTATGCGAGGATTTTTTAGTATCATACGACTCTTGACCAGTGAATGTGAAAAACTTATTTTTGAAAGAAATTTGGTCAATGTTGTAGATTGCAAGTACAATTTCTTGGTTTCAAGCACAATAATATCAGGAAGTAGACAAGTTTGCAAATAGTAGGTGATCAAACATGTCATCAAACACTTGCACAAGGGCAAAAGCAACCTTGCCAAGACAAGCAATTGTGATATCAAAACTGAAAATCTATGAGCATTACCATGATGTTTGTATGTTCGAGAACGTTTGCATGGGTATATAACAATGAGAATAGTTCAAGCACTTGCTAGCCTAAAAGGACAAAGGCTCAATACTTAGCAACTTGGCCCACACTTGATGTTCCATTGCCTCACACAAAGTGGTTGCCCATAATAGATGTTGGCTTTGTTGTGGAAGTGTCACTGACACAACCAAATGAACACAGATGGTGAATAATCTTGGGGTGATCCAGGTTATTCCACTTGGATTAATCCTTGCACCAAGAAGCTAAGTGACAAAATAGGGTGGCCTTTACCTATGGTTCTTAGTAAGGGCTTATATTCATAGCACCCCTCTTGCTCCCCAAAAGGGACTCCTTACCTTGCGGCAAGTAAAAAACCTCACAACCTCAAGAGTACCTTAAGCATTCTTGCTCAATACTTTCCTCATGGTCACAATCCCACAAGTACTCACATCAAGTGAAGACAAGCACTACATCTACCAAGGTTTTGTGTCCTTGATAGCCTTGAGATTATAGTGGGTTGGAATAGCTCGGTATTAGCTTGTCCCCACTTGGGTCGTTCCTCTTGATTTCTCAAGAGTAGGCCCGCTAAAGGATTCTAAAGATCTAAACAAAGAGTGGATCAACTTATGAGGTTCAAGGTTTTTGTTTCACCACAAGGGTGAAGAGCATACTCCCCTATCTTAAAGTTTTCTCTCAAACACACCAAGAAAATGTTCAATTACCCTCTTGCTTTCAAAATCCAAAGATGGGTCAAGATTTTTTGGTTCACCACAAGGGTGAAGAGCATACTTCTCCTACCACCAAAATATTCCTACAACAAGATTTTAAGTTCCTAAGAAATGAAACAACTAGTAATTGCCACACTTGAAATGAAATAAAAAACAAGCACTTAATTGGGTTTTTATGCTTTGGGCAGCCCTACAAAAACTGTTAGTAGCCCTTGTGCATTTGAAACTTTGACATGCATTCTTTTGGAAAAATATTTCAAGCAATAAGAGCACCTACAAGCACAACTTGTTAGCCCCAAAATGGTTAGTGTTATACACTAAATTTGCACCCTTAGTTCAAGCTCTTATAGTCTTGATAACTCAGTATAACAAGGGAATCATCTCAAGGTTGTGGGACCTTTTGTTAACCGAGATGAGACCTCTAGATTCTAGGCTGGTTCCTCTTGGATAATCACCCTGATTTGCTCTTAACAGGAAAGTAAAACTTTTAAGGGGAAAGGGATAGAAGGAGTACATGAAAAGAAATGACTGAAAGAAAATCTATCCTACTAGGTGATGCACCAAAACTAGGGTTTGGATCTCAGTATAGAGGGATGAAACCAATGACAGAAATTGGTCTAGGAGATTACAACTTGTTGAATAGGCTTGCATGAGTGTTTCATCGAAGGGTCTACAAACAAAAGAGGTTGTTCAGGGAAAGAGAAAGATTATTTCACAACAACAAGGCTCTTGGGATTTAGACATCAATCCATAACCTGCAAACAGACATTCACTCCTATAGCTCAGTGCAGGATTGACACAAGACTGTTAGGGGCTAAAATATACCCACAAAACATCTAAATCAGATCAATACAAAATAACACACACAGCTACAGAAAGCAAGAGGAATCAGGAAACTAAGATACCACTGAAATCATTCATAAACTCAATCCAATAAGAGATAAGCCAAACAGGAAAGCATAAGGAAAAGAAAAACATGTCATAGAATACTTTGCAATGTCTAAACAATCAATGAGAAATTACAAGATGTAAAAAACCAGAGAGCAAAAATGCTACAGATGGTTCTCCAAGAAAAAGACCTTTTCTTTTTTACAAAATGCCAAAATTTGAGCACTACTAGCTCCAAAAAACACTATATACACTCTCTGCACACAGGCAGGAATCAAAAAAAAATTTAGGGCTACATAAATCTGCATTATAATAATCATCCCTAAAACAAGTCACCTCTGATCATAAATGTCTTTCTGCAAAGTCATAGACGATCAGATACTCTGTTGTGTGCCCATGCCCCATACTAAAATCAACCTATAGATACAAAGGCCTGGATTCAACAACCTCCCTGCAAGCCCATACTGCTATGAATGCACAAAATCTGATCCCATACTAGAAAGTACTCAAAACGGTGCCTTAAAAAAAATTCTGCACATTCCTCTAACTGCAACCGCCCTGGCGACATAAATTTTTTGAACTACCCATGCTCGCAACATTCACCTTGGAAGAAAGTCTGCCAAAATAGGCTACATCTATTTAACAAAGCAATGGTCGCATGAGCCGAAAGGCCTTCATGTGATCATGCGATAATTTTTTGAAACCTGTCGCTCTTCACCACAAAATGACACCTTGGGCCTGAAAAATCCACCACCTGTCAAGCCTTTGCCACATGGTCCAACTGGAACTGACCACATGCCTTGAAAAATCAGTGGTCACATGATCACATGCGGCTAGGAAGGCTGCATGAGATCATGCGACAAGCTTTAGAAAATAGCCACTTTCCACAAATGCTAGAGCCCACAAGATCCACCACGTGGCACGCCCTCATTCATCCCAACCACCATCCAACAAACACCTCGGCACCCCTAGCATAGGACCCACCGCAACTGCAAGATTCCCATCTAACGGTTGTTGCATGATCGCATGGGATCAGAAGATCCCATGAGATCATACGACCACCGTCAGATCTCCTCGCTCTTGCGCCAATGTTTAGAAACCTTGGGCCCCACCTCCAACTGCGCAACTGGGAACCACCGCTATAGAAACCACTAACGGTTTGTCACATGGTCGCATGGGCTCGAGAGAGCCCATGCGATCATGCGACAAACTGCATGATGCAAACCACCAAACCGCCGTTGACCGCCACCCTGCTAAAAGAACCAGACCCATCGAAAATGCTAACAGCTTGTCGCATGGTCGCATGGGCTCGGAAGAGCCCATGAAATTATGCGACAAACCACATGGTGTTAGTCACCGACCATTCAATGAACCCTGTAGACCGCCTATCGCATGGTCGCATGTGGTCAAGGGGCCGCATGTGATCATGAGACCAACCACATGATGCTTCCCTCGCAACCACAGGTGATTAGCTGATGACCGTTGGCCGCTTATCTTGACTGTCAATCCCCTGCCAAGCCCATGTGACCATGCGAAAAACCACATGGTGTTAGTCACCGACCGTTCGATGAACCCTGTAGACTGCCTGTCACATGGTCACATGTGGTCAAGGGGCCGCATGTGATCATGAGACCAACCGCATGATGCTTCCCCCGCAACCACAGGCGGTTAGCTGATGACCGTTGGCCGCTTATCTTGACTGTCAATCCCCTGCTGACCACATCAACGGTTGTCACGTGATCTCATGGGATCAAAAGATCCCATGCAATCATGAGACAACTGTTGGATCTTCTACACTGGTACAACCTTATGCACTGGGACCCATCACATCAAAGTTGTGCGCTTAGGGAAAAATGCAGATGCCAAAGAAGTGTAAAGTGCAGAAGGGGTCAAAACACAGAAGGTTTTTAGTTCGAGGTCAAAAACACACTAAATTTTCAGAGCAAAAGGCAGAAACATCCTGAGCCTGCAGAGAGGAGGTTGAAAACATACTGGGTTTTTGACATTTTGAGCATTTCTTTTGGAAAATAGGACTGTGGCCGAAAAAGAAAGACTGGGAATCTTTTGGGCAAATTTTGGCGACCTCTACGGGATGTCAGCCTGCTAGACATAGACCAATTGCCTTGAAATAATCTATTGGGCATGGGGTCACTTCTTTTGAGCTCAAAAACTTTCAGAGACAAAAACTGAACCGGGAAGACAAACCTGTGCACGTGGACTTCCTGGAAAATAGGGAAAAACTAAACTAGGAAGCTGGAAGAAAGCAGGGAAAATATTTACAAGGATTTACAAGAAGGACTTATAGAGAAGGATTAATTTCAAAGCAAGGCTTCAAGTGGAAACTATTCACTGAGATTGGTAGGGCATCTCCTTCAAGGGTCAAAAGCTGAAAAGCATTGGATCCTCTGCACTCTGTTATAACAAATGGCCCACCCCAAAAGGAATCAAAATTTTTTTGCTTGCCAGGTTTTGACCTGAACTCATCCCATCTAAGAACTACATCTCCAACCTTGAAGTTTCTGACCCTGGCTCTTTTATCAAAGCTTCTTTTTGTTTGATTCTGATGGATGCCATATCTTGCATCGATTTATCTCTGATCTCTTCTAGCTCCATCAGCTGAGCATATCTGGTTTGCATAAGATCACTTTCCTCAAACAGGGCATACTGAGTGGCCAATTCCAAGGCTAGTAATTCAGTTGAAATAGATAACCTAGCCTCTCTACCATACACCAAAATGTATGGGGAATTACCAATGATTTTCTTTGGGGTAATTCTATCTAACCACAAGGTAGATTTCAATTTAGTATGCCAGTCCCTCTGACTGTCTTGCAGGGTCCTTTTGATTATTCTAATCAGATTCTTATTTGTTGATTCTACCAAATCATTCCCCTGAGGATAGTAATTGGAACTTGTATTCAGACAAATGCCTCTTTTGACTGCCCACTCTAAGACTTTGAGGCCTATAAATGCTAATGCATTATCTGAAACTATAGAATCTGGAATGCCAAATCTATGAATGATGTCATCATAAAAACTTAAAATAGCACTCTCATTAGCTTCTTTTAAAGCAACTGCCTCTATCCACCTAGTGAAATAATCAGTTGCAGTGATTATCCACTAGATGGAGCGTTAATCATGCCAATGAAATCTATACCCCACTTCATAAAGGGCTACTCTATTTTGACTGGCTATAAGGGCAAAGCTGCAAATCTTTCTTTCCCTACAAAAATAGCACATTTGACGCATCTTCTAACATAATCATGACTATCTTTGAAGATAGATGGCCAATAGTATCCAGCCCTCATGATCTTAAAAGCTATAGTCCTAGGAGAAAAATGGTCACCAAAAGCTCCATCATGAAACTCGAATAAGACATCTGCAACCCTTTCCAAATCTATGCGTCTTAGAAGGACACCATTGTGATCTTTTCTGAAAAGAATTTCATCTACCAGCATAAAAGGAATAGACTATAACCTGTAATACCTCCTTTTTGCTGAATCTAGGCCAGCAGGATATTGTCCTGTCTTCAAATAATTGATCATATCAGGCAACCAGCTAGTTACCTTGGCTTGTTCTCCTATAGAATGCACCACCAGAGATGCATCTATGTATTCCAATTTCTTTGAACTTGCATCTTCTGCCAGATGCTCGCAAAGACCTCTTTGTTTAACCAGCTTGGTAATCTAAACATCTATGTCATATTCCGTCACCTTAGTGATCTAACCAGCTCTTTTTTCATTTAGGTCCTTAGAAAGCAAAAATTCCTTGACACTTGGATGAGTAACCATCAAATGCACCTTGTTATGGGTCAACAAATGTCTAAATTTTTCGAGGCTCTTTACCACAGCAAGAACATGCTTTTCTACAAAAGAGTATCTTTGTTCATACTCTTCTAAACCTTTGCTAAAGAAAGCAATAGGCTGCTCCAATCCTTCAGCGTTTTCTTGAGTCAACATTGCAGATATAGCATCATGACCCCCATAAGCATAAAGGTTAAAATCCTTACTGAAATTTGGGTTTAGGAGAGCAAGAGCCTCTGTCAAGGCCTCTTTAATGGCTTGGAAGTTAACTTTTCCTTCTTTGGTCCAACTGAAGGCTGAACTCTTCTTCAACATGGTTGTCAAAGGCTTGAGTAACTCTAAAATGTTAGGCAAGAATCTCCTAACAAAGTTAATCTTTCCTATGAAAGATTTGAGACTTTTCTTGTGATGCGGTAATGGTAGTTCTAAGATGGCTATAATTCTCTCAGGGTCCACTGTAATTCCTTCTTTGGATACTATATATCCCAATAGCTTTCCTTCATGAACTACAAACACACACTTCTTGGGATTAAGGGATATCCCAAATTCTCTGCATCTTTTAAAAATCTACCTCAAATGTCTGATGTAGTCTACTGCATGCTTTGAGTAGACAGTTATGTCATCTAGGTAGACCAACACAAACCTATACATGAGGCCCTTAAAGGCCATATCCATTGCCTTTTGAAATGTAGTATCTGCATTTGACAAACCAAAGGGCATCTTCTGATATGCCATGGTTCCTCACTTGGTTGTAAATGTAGTCTTATATTGATCCTCTTCTTTCACTAAGATTTGATTGTATCCCGAATAGCCATCCAACAATGAGAATCTCTTGGATCCAGAGACACATTGCAGAATTTTTTCCACAAAGGGTAGTGGATGGCGCTCTTTTAATGAGGCTTTGTTCAAATCTCTGAAATCAACACATAACCTCAGCTCTCCATTCTTTTTCCTGACAGGAACAAGGTTGGAAACCCAACTAGTATGTTTGATGGGATAGATGATGCCACTTTCTATTAGTTTAAGTACTTCCTTATGCACAAGTGGTTCAAGCTTGGGATTAACAGGCCTTTGCTTCTGCCTTACTGGTTTAGCATTAAGCTCCAATTCAATAGTGTGCTGAGTGAGGGTAGGATCAAAACCCTTGAGGTCTTCGTATCCCCATGCAAAAACATCACTGAATTCCCTAAATAATTTATTATAAACTTGTTTTTCTAAATTAGTGTTTGCTTTTCCAAATTGTAGGCTCTTACCTGGTTCCAACTCTAATTCAGCACAGTGTTCCTATTGGACTACCAGGCCAACTTTATTTATCTTGACTTCATCATCCTTGTTGAAGATAGTCTCTAAGGTAACAAGACCTTTAGGCATCTTATTAGATTTAAGTTGTATCACTTGGTCACCATAGCTCTGTGATAACCTCTTTTGATTGTACCTTGAAAAGACATCTTCTTCAAACAAGAACTGCAAAATTTGTTCATCACTATCAAACACTTGCCAATTGATATTGTTATCTAGAATTGAAGGTCTGACAATAATCTTGATGTGTTTCTGATCTGTCTCTTTTGAAATGCTATTGGGGATGTCAAACTGAGATCCAATAGTAGCTAACCTATCAACATTTTGATTTAATTTTCTAGGGATAGCAACAATATTAAAAGCATGGAAATCTTCAATTGCATCCCAAACTCTATGTTTGTATGCTTTCATGACATCATTTTTGGTTGCACTCATCCCTCTTATGTGGCTAACAACAAGTTCACTATCACCATATACTTTTAAGGCTTTAAGCCCTCTTTTTCTGGCCCATTCTAGTCCATTTACCAAACTTTCATACTCTACAGTGTTGCTAGTGCAGGAAAAACTGAATCTAAAGGTAGTGTAATACCTTTATCCTTTTGGGGATACCAGCATAGCACCTCCACTAGAACTGTGTCTACTTCTAGCTCCATAAAAAAAAAGTTCCCAGACCTGACTATCCTGATCATCCGAATCAGTGTATTCTTTGAGAAGGCTCGGTTCTATGGCTCCACTTTTTTGAATTAGATAACTCCCCAAACCAAAATCCCAAACAAGACTCTCTTGGATCTTCGAGGTTCTTTCATCTAGGAGAATATCGGGGATACTCTCTATTTTGGTGCTTGCTTCACTAATGGTTGGGAAATCATTGTCATCAAATATAGGACAATTAGTATTGATGGAATTGGACACATATGGCTCTATATGATGTATTGCTAAGGCTTCTAATTTAATGGTGACTTTGGTACCATACCTTGTATGAAAGAGCATGTAAGACTAGTCAGAAGAAAGATAACCTCCTATCTTGGCTGTGAACTCTCTTGAGAGACATATGGAAAACAATGCAGGGAGATCTATGATATATATGTCAAGGAGAATGGAAAAATTAGGACTAGCATGGAGAATTAGACTGGTATCCTTGGCCACACCTATAGTACTAACTGAGGATCCATCAAGCTGTGTAACCTTCTTTTGGAAGGGTTCATATTTAAGTCCTAATTGATCAGCCACTTTCTTGGGCATTACAGTACTAGTAGCTCCACTATCTACCATACAATTATGCACTAAAGATTTCCCAATAATTAAAGATACGTAAAAAGGAGGTGGCTTTAAATTCCTACCTTGCATGGGACTGGCCTTGGAGTTGCTAGTTGGGGTCTCCTTTTCTTGATCAGTGTTGACCAATGTTGTTTTTGCAGTTTCTTTTGTAGGTTGAAGATTTGCTGTCTCTTTCATGGCCTTCTCCAAAATTTCAGGTTGTCCTGGAATAGACAAAGAGTCCCACATAGACATGGTGACATTCACCTTCTTCATGTTCTCTACAATGTTATAAGGTGCCATAGTGTGTACCCTTTGTTGTGCTTTTACCATGATGGGTTCTACCTCTTTTGGAACTTGGCCTTCTTTGCTTGAGGTGACAAGGGCATCCTTGGATGTGATAGGGGTAGCTTGCTACAGTGGCTCTACAGATGTAGTACCCTTAGCACCTAAATCTATTCTCTCCATGTCTTGGGCTCTTCTCTTTTCTCTTGTGTAGGAAAAAAAAGCAGCTTCATCATTGACCCCATTGAAATTTGGTTGCTCCCAATTGAAAAGAGTAGTCTCATTCTCTTGTGTTTCTTGTTGAGGAGCTATCCCAGTAGAAGGAGCTTATGTTTGAGCTTGTGAAGCATTTTGAACCATCAGTGCTTGGTTCATCCATCCATTAGAACACGTAGCTTGATTGTGGGGCTGATTGCAAGGGAAACACCATTCATTATCCATGGCCATATTATTTTGACTAGGAACCATATCCCTAACTAGATTTATAGAATTAAGAGGTACAGGGTTATATGGTTGGAATGGTCTTTGGTTAAAGCTTTGTCTTTGCCCTTGATAGCCTCCTTGATATGGTGGCTTATTTTGTTGATAAGGCTGTCTTTGATTTTGGTATTGCTGATTAGGACTTTGGCCTTGTGATTGGAAGGGTGGCCTGATGCCTTGGTTTTGTTTCTTCAAGTTTGTGACCTCTTTGGTTAGAGTCTACAACAAGTTTGTCATTTCTTGCATACTAGTTTGCTAACTACTCTTCACCTCTTGCAACTCTTGGGAGAAATTTGTTGCAGCATGTTCTTGACCATTGGTACTAGCTTGAGGTGCTGATATTGTGGAGATAGGGGTAAATGGAGGTACTTGTGCAGGTGCAATGGGCTGAAGACTAGGGAAGATAGGCATAGGAGGTCTTCTCTGTATCATGCGTGCTTGGATCAAACAATTTTTAGCCTTGACAGTAGTGTCAAAAGCTTGGGGTAAAGTGGTACCACCCATAGACTGGATCATGATAGAAATTTAGTTATTTAGACTTTGCAAGTAATACAGGAAGGCATGATCAACTAATGGCCTTACAGAAACTGGGATTCTATTCCATGTTTTAAGGAATCTACTATTATAATCTATCATTTTCTCTTGAGGGTCTCTCTTTACAGTTGTTAA
The DNA here is from genome assembly GCA_027943335.1 of Chamaecyparis obtusa. Taxonomy (NCBI): domain Eukaryota; kingdom Viridiplantae; phylum Streptophyta; class Pinopsida; order Cupressales; family Cupressaceae; genus Chamaecyparis; species Chamaecyparis obtusa. Next base: position 119,039 of record BSBK01009515.1, read on the forward strand.
TTGCTCAACCAAAGACAAATTATTTGATTTATCCTCAAAGTGCTTGCTTAATGCATCCCCTAATTCATCCCATGAAGTAATAGAACCAATAGTTAAAGTTCTAAACCATTCTAGAGCCTTACCTTTCAGAGATGCTACTAACAATTTGGTGGCCACATCCTCTTGAGTAATGTTGTGTATGCTGCAAATGGTGGTCACATCTTTTATGTGCTCAAAGGCTGTTGTCTATCCCTCCCCTATAAAATTTTGTATACTCTTTAATGCCACCAAGGGCACATCATGATGCACTGCAAAATTTAAGGGACTCCCCTGATTGAAAGGTGCAAAGGCAAAATTTCTAGCCATTGTAGGAGGTGTAACTTGAAGGTTAACAACTGTATGAGCTATATTTGCTAGACCTAGATTTCCTTCCTCTTTTAGATCTCTGGTCAGAGATCTACCTCTTCTACTGAAATGAAAGAGGAGAGGTCTCCTCCCTGAAGTATTAGGAGGTGTAGATTGGACTCTTCTTGCAGGAGATTCTCTCTGAGTTGACCTACCTTTATAGCTTCTTTTCAAGGGAAACTCTAAAAATTTAGTAGGCTTTGAACTTCTAGTCTCAATCTTTCTCATAAACCTTAAACAAGGTTGGCCTGAATCTTCGAAACTAGTGGAGTCACCAGATATGCTTGGTAGAACAACCTCTAAAGGTCTGTATTATGCAATCTGCATATCAGAGATAACACAATCTTCAACAAATGAACTTCTTTGCTGTCCCACCAGGTGTGCCAGAAATGTTATACACTGAATTTGCACCCTTAGTTCAAGCTCTCGTAGTCTTGATAACTCAGTATAATAAGAGAATCATCTCAAGGTTGTGGGACCTTTTGCTAACCGAGATGAGACCTCCAGATTCTAGGCTGGTTCCTTTTGGATAATCACCCTGATTTGCTCTTAACAAGAAAGTAAAACTTTTAAGGGGAAAGGGATAGAAGGAGTACATGAAAAGAAATGACTGAAAGCAAATCTATCCTACTAGGTGATGCACCGAAACTAGGGTTTGGATCTCAGTATAGAGGGATGAAACCAGTGATAGAAATTGGTCTAGGAGATTACAACTTGTTGAATAGGCTTGCATGAGTGTTTCATCGAAGGGTCTACAAACAAAAGAGGTTGTTCAGGGAAAGAGAAAGATCATTTCACAACAACAAGGCTCTCAAGATTTAGACATCAATCCATAACCTGCAAATAGACATTCACTCCTATAGCTCGGTGAAGGATTGAGACAAGACTGTTAGGGGCTGAAATATACCCACAAAATATCTAAATCAGATCAAAACAAAATAACACACGTAGCTATAGAAAGAAAGAGGAATCAGGAAACTAAGATACCACTAAAGGCATTCATAAACTCAATCCAATAAGAGATAAGCCAAATAGGAAAGCATAAGGACAAGAAAAACATGTCACAGAATACTTTGCAATGTCTGAACAATCAATGAGAAATTACAAGATGTAAAAAACCAGAGAGCAAAAATGCTACAGATGGTTCTCCAAGAAAAAGACCTTTTCTTTTTTACAAAATGCCAAAATCTGAGCACTACTGGCTCCAAAAAACACTATATACACTCTCTACACATAGGCTGGAATCAAAAAGACTTTTAGGGCTACATAAATCTGCATTATAATAATCATCCCTAAAACAAGTCACCTCTGATCATAAATGCCTCTCTACAAAGTCATAGCCGATCAGATACTCTGTTGCGTGCCCATGCCCCATACCACAATCAACCTGCAGACACAAAGGCCTAGATTCAACAACCTCCTTGCAAGCCCATACTGCTATGAATGTGCAAAATCTGATCCCATACTAGAAAGGACTCAAAACGGTGCCTTAAAAAAAAATTTGCACATTCCTCTAACTGCAACCGCCCTGGCGACATAAATTTTTTGAACTACCCACGCTCACAACATTCACCTTGGAAGAAAGTCTGCCAAAATAGGCTACATCTATTTAACAAAGAAATGGTCACATGATCGCATGAGCCGAAAGGCCTTCATGCAATCATGCGACAATTTTTTGAAAACTGTCGCTCTTTGCCACAAAATGACACCTCGGGCCCGAAAAATCTGTCACCTGTCGAGCCTTTGCCATGTGGTCCAATTGGAACTGACCACATGCCTTGAAAGGTCAGTGGTCGCATGATTGCATGCGGCTGGGAAGGCCACATGAGATCATGCGATAAGCTTTAGAAAATAGCCACTTTCCACAAATGCTCAGGCCCACAAGATCCACCACGTGGCATGCCCTCATTCATCCCGGCCACCATCTAGCAAACACCTCGGTACCCCTGGCACAGGACCCACCACAACTAAAAGATTCCCATCTAATGGTTGTCGCATGATCGCATGGGATTAGAAGATCCCATGAGATCATACGACCACCGTCGGATCTCCTCACTCTTGCACCAATCCTTAGAAACCTTGGTTCCCACCTCCAACTGTGCAACCGCAAACCACTGCTATAGAAACTGCTAATGGTTTGTCACATGGTCGCATGGACTTAGGAGAGCCCATGTGATCATGCGACAAACTGCATGATGCTAACCACCGAACCACCGCTGACTGCCACCTTGCTGAAAGAACCAGACCCATCGAAACTGCTAATGGCTCATCGCATGGTCGCATGGGCTCGGAAGAGCCCATGTGATTATGTGACAAACTGCATGGTGTTAGTCACTGACCATTGGACAAACCCTGCAGACCGCCTATCACATGGTCGCATGCGGTTAAGGGGTCGCATGTGATCATGTGACCAACTGCATGATGCTTCCCCCACAACCACAGGCGGTTAGCTGATGACTGTTGGCCGCTTATCTTGACTGTCGATCCCCTGCCGACCGCATCAACGGTTGTCGCGTGATCTCATGGGATCAGAAGATCCCATGTGATCATGCGATAGCCATTGGATCTTCTACACTGGTACAACCTTATGCACTGGGACCCGCCACATCAGAGTTGCGTGCTTAGGGAAAAATGCAGATGCCAGAGAAGTGTAAAGTGTGGAAGGGGTCAAAACACAAAAGGTTTTCAGTCCGAGGTTGAAAATACACTAAATTTTTAGAGCAAAATGTAGAAACATCCCGAGCCTCCAGAGAGGAGGTCGAAAACATACTGGGTTTTTGACATTTTGAGCATTTCTTTTGGAAAACAAGACTGTGGCCAAAAAAGAAAGACAAGGAATCTTTTGGGCAACAGTTAGCACATCAAAAATCAGATAATCTGTAAGGAAAATAGCTGATCAAATGGAAAAATTTGAAAATGAAACCAACATGGTTGGATTAGACTCAAAAAGAGCTTTCCAATGATATATCACTCTTAAATTTTTGATACCATATGTGAAAATTTCTAAAAAATGGGTGCCAGTTTTCCAGAGTGGCACGAATTTTGAACATGGATTCTGAAAATGCTAAAATTTTCAAAAAAAATAGAAAACCCAAAACTCAACTCACTATCAAGTACAGGCAATAGTACAGTCACCAGAAATGTCATGCGACACTTCTCTATATACGAGGGTGACAATTTATCTCCGTGCGACAATTCACTGACCTGCAGGTGATAGTTTATACTAAACAGTGCAACACTATCTGTCAAACAGTGCGACACTTTTAACTAGTAAAGTGTCACCCTGCTATACAAGAAACTGTTGCATCACATTGGAAAACTATCGTATGACACTCTGAGATAGAAAAATAGAGCACTGAAAATGACGCTAAAAACTTGCTGAAAATTTGACAAAAATGCAGAAATTAAAGGACAAAACGCTAATGTTCTGCCCCATGGTGGGCACCAAAAATGTACACATAAAATAGTGCACTTCTATGAATCATTACAATCAAGAACACTCAAGAATGAGGTCTCAAAAATTGATCCATAGCTCCCTAGGCATGGAGTGCAAGGGTGTTTAAGAATGCTCTCAGCTAGAGCTATTAAGCCAATAACCTTGCTAGTAAACCATGCAATGAGAGATTCAAATGAAGACAAGGTCAAGAATGCCAATATCCTCAAGAATCAAATGAAATGCAATGCAAGCTAGATTAAGATGAATATGCAAGCTAAACTATGGAAATGAAAGAACAAGTATTACAAAGCCTCCTAGTTAAGCTAGATGAATTAATCTAAAGCATAAAGGAAACTAAGCGAAGTATGAAGCTATGAATGTCATGATAATGCAAGAAATGAAACTATGATAACATGTAGATGCAAAAGCCAAGAATGCTCCAAATCTTCAAAAAGCTCCAAAGTGACCTAGAAAACCTACAGCATAACATTAGTATCAAAAGATTGATATCTAGAATGAAGACATGGAGTGCAAGGGTGTTTAAGAATGCTCTCAGCTAGAGCTATTAAGCCAATAACCTTGCTAGTAAACTATGCAATGGGAGATTCAAATGAAGACAAGGGCAAGAATGCCAATATCCTCAAGAATCAAATGAAATGCAATGCAAGCTAGATTAAGATGAATATGCAAGATAAACTATGGAAATGAAAGAACAAGTATTACAATGCCTCCTAGTTAAGCTAGATGAATTATCTAAAGCATTGAAGGACAATATTTTACTTTTATATGCACATCTGCAATGTTTTTGATATATTTCTAAGATAACAAAACCATAGAAAGAATAGCATATAGAAGAAAGTAAAGAATAATGATCATACTTTGAGATATTGTGGAAACTTAAAAGAAATAATGCTTGGTGGGGTTATCATGCAATCACTGAGTGATCCTTCATTCCCCTCTTCCAATGACCCTTCAAAACTAGGTTATCATGCAATCAGTGAGTGATCTTTCATTCTCTTGGTTTGTCCTGCATCCAAACATATTGAAAATACACAATACAATGATAACAAGTCTTTCAAAATCTCCCTTTCGTCAAGGAACACTATCAACCATCCCTTCCATATAGCATTTCACTATTGTATGAGTGGATTGTGCAGGAACAATTAACATTAAACAAGGAGCAAAATCCTCAACACATCTTGGAAACCATTGAATTCAATAATAAATGAAACCTAACACAAACACTATTCCTTCCATTCACTTCTATCAAGAATAAAGAATTTAATCCATTCAACATTACATATAATCATTAGATAGTTACATTTCCTGACTGTGTAGAGGAACAGTCATGGCCAAAATTATCAAAACTATTTTCACCCTTGCACAAGATATTCCAAACTTCAAGTAAAATGAGCAATATGCTATATCAAATCATTCATATTCATAGTAACCATTCGAAGGATCATTTTTTCAATGAACCCTCTGACTGTACCCCTAAGGTAGAGAAAGGAAATCTCAAAATAGAGAAAGGAAACTTAGTAAAACCAATCTATGTTGATGTTTGTGAGGGAAACTTAGTCAAGACATCAAGTATCATCTCATCATGGTCTATTCACCATGTTTCAACACACCATTCACTCTGATCTATTCAAATTACATCATTCTTCTTCTCTAGGACTCAAAGGCTTGAAATAGTATATGTGGTAAAAATTCATGAAATACTAAAGAAGACCTGCTATTTGTCAGACAAATCTTCATTGTCCCCCATAAGAAACTAAGTAATAACTACTCTACCCTTAATTTTTTTAACAATGCACCATATTAGATAAAGTAGGTTCTATCACACATGGCACAAACTCTCTTCAAACTCACAATATGTTGCATACGTAGTACAAAACTCATGAGATTCTAAAGAAGGCCTCACTCTTAATGAGTTATAAACATGCCATTGTTTTAGTTTTACTTGTGAGTTATGATAATTTTTGTAAACATGTCATTGGTTCAATTTAGTGTATTCATTTTTGTCAGACAATTCTTCATTGTCTTCTTTATAGAGTAGCATGTATTAATTGGTTGACAAATAAAGAAGAATTTAGACAATCAGAAGACAATGAAGATAATTTTAAATGCATCTAACACAATTTTTTTTTACAAAACTGAACCAATGGCATGTTTACAACAAAGAAATAGAGTGATAATAATATGCTGAAAATTGTATTTTGTTTAATACACGCCAAAGGACCAATCCCAACAATTCTTAAACATACTTTATCTAATATGATAAATTCTTAAACAATTAAGGTTGGAGTAGACATAGTTATCACATGGTTTTTTTGTGTGGTACAAGGAAGATTTGGCTGATTAAGAGTGAGGCCTTCTTTAGAATCTCATATAAATTTGGCCGATTAAGATGAGAAGAAAAACATAATTCATTAGTTAAATTTTTCAATTTCATGTATTTTTTCTCCTATTTATTAGGTGCATGAGTTGAAGGTTGAATGTAAGAGTCTTATAATGTTGTGTTACCTTTGCATCTTGAGTTTTTGATACTCCTATGATGATCTTTCTCAACAAGTATTTTATTCTATTGTTGTTTTTTGAATAGCATATTGGGAAAATACAAAATTGTGTACTTCTACAAGAAAGTGAACACAAAATTGAAGCATCAAACAAGACTTGATCAAGTTGCAAGTGGAACGTGCACTCAAATAATAAGTAATGTAGAATAGCAAAATAAGTAATCTGTCGTGTCTACATTTTGTTATTTTCTTAGATTACATCCATGTTCTATATTCATAGAATGGTTCAAAATTGAAATTTACAATTTGATAAAAGTACTGATGGGTGTTGTTCCCTGCACCCTCAATCAACAACTTGCCTCCATTTTATTTTGATTTACAAACTACTATATTATTTGAATATCTTTCTTTCTTGCCACAATAGGAAAGAGTTTGAGGTGGAAGACTACAATAATAGAAGTGTTTCAATTTGGTATACTATACTACAACATTATTTCATAACTAAGTTTTCAATTTCTATATATAATTAGGTTATAGATAATCTAAGTGAAGAAGGATCACGTCAAACAATCCAAGTGAAGAAGGTAATGGGGATGCAATCAATAGATTGTGGTCAAACTTGAAAAGAAAAGGCGATGGAAAATGTTATTGTCCATGCAATAATTGTAAGTGCTTAAACATTAGAAGATTGCTAATCAAAATAGCTAAGAGACATTGTAGGGATAATGGTCACATTGAAGGAGGGTTTGATTATCATGAATTGGTAAGTTTTTCAGTATATTTATTTAACAATTAATATATATATGAAATACACTTGATGATGAGATCATTATCATGGCTTATTTGTGTTCATCATTTTTATATAGGTTGACCTCCCTAGGGGACTATGTGATATGGACCATGGAGGTGCAAATATTGAGAATATGGCTTTGGAAGTGGAGGATCATGGAGGTGTGAATATTGAAGCTAAAGATTATGATCCCATGGAAGATGATGATGATGTGTCAGATGATGGTACTAATACATTGATCCATAACACATTTGGTATTGACTCAATTGATGATGATGTTGATGTCATCCATGATATACCTCTATTTGAGAAGGTAGCCACGCCCCTTTACGAAGGCTCTCAAACAACTCTTCTCTCTGTTGTATTGTTGTTGTTGAACTTGAAGGTTATGAATGGTTTATCCAAAACAACAATGTCACGTATGCTAAGGTATGTCATATATGTAATTATAGTAATTAAATGGTGAAACATGTACCATAAATATTGTTAATATTAACAACATATTTTTTTCTATAGATTGATAGGTGAGTTCTTGTTACCACTATCGAATATTCTCCCTCACTCATATCGAGAATTATGTGCCACTATGAGAGATATTAGAATAGAGTATCAAGCAATAGATGCTTGTCCCAATGATCATATTATTTATCATAAAGAATATGAATTTATAATAGAATGCCCTGAATGTCATACGAGTAGATATCAAATAGATCAAATAAAAAAAAGGGTTCCTTACAAGGTTCTTTGTTACATCCCCATTATACCACGTTTGCAAAGATTATTTAGGTGTAGTAGCTTGGCACAATTTATGGATTACCATGCATGCAATAGGAGTCAAGATGACATTATTCGAATACCTATAGATGGTTCTATATTTAAGGACATAGAGGAAAAGTGGCTGCACTTTATCGAAGAACCTTGAAATCTCAAGCTTTCAATGGCAGCGAACAGTGTCAATCCATTTGGAGAGCTAAGATCTGTTTACATTGTTTCACCTATTTTTGTCATCAATAATAACATTCCTCCATGGATGTCAATAAAGAGGGAGTACATTATGTTGGCAATGATTGTTCTAAGTATTTGATGATTTAATAGTTATCTGCATGTAATTATAAATCTTGTAGTAAAATGGTCACAATAATTATGTAATGTTGTTTTGCATTCAACCAGGTAAATACCAAGTTAAAGATATGAATGTTTATATTGAACCTCTTATCGACGAGTTGGTAGAGTTATGGAAAGGTGTCACTATGTATGACATCTCTAGACCAATAGGAGACAAACAATTTCAATTCCATGCAATTCTTGTATGGACAATACATGATGCCCCAGGGCTAACACATTTTTTTGGTATGTTATGGTGAATTCAAGTTGCACATGATAATTCTAAAAATAAAAATTAACATATTTAATCCAATTGTATCATTACCTTGTAGGTCTTCAAACAAAGGGAAAATTTGCATGTCCAGTTTGTGGTCTAAAGATGAAATCTCGTCATTCAAAAAGTTTAGGAAAGCAAGTGTTTGATGAGTATAGACACTTTCTCCACAAAAATCATAACTATCAAATTACTGAAAAATATCTTTTCAATGGGAAAGAAGAGACTACATCTAAGCCACGGAGAATGACACCTCACCTATGGAAGTTTGAATATAATAGAATTAATCGTCAAGGTACTACTATTCTACCTAACAATTTATGTTTGAAATTTGTATACTTTTATTGTGTTTTATTTGTTGATTATGTGATTGGTGATCGTGAATGTCGTCAAGGCAACACTAGTGAGCACCTTCCAAAGGGACTAAAGATTTATCCCAAATAGTTTAGTAGGTTTCCCTAATATGAACAACTGCAAAATGTGCATTTGTTTGATACTATGCATATTGAAAATAATGTAACAGAGACATTGTAGAAAATATTGGATGGAAGGTGTGACAAAGAAAAAATTGTCAAAATTTGTAGTGACATTCATGAATCCAATCATGCAATGAAAAATTTCATTGAATCAAATAGAAATGGAGAATAGATTAATACAAGTTCCATTCCTTGGTTATTAACAGAACAAAAAAGTGAAGCCATGAATGAAGTCATACGAAAAATTCAATTTCCCACAAGATTTGCTGCAAACATAAGTAGTACCATATCAAAGAAAAGTGAATTTAGGCCAGGGTTGAAAACACATGATTGGCATACCTTCATCATGGTAAGTCATGTTCTTTTGTATTTACAATATATTTGTAAACTGCATGTACTTCTCATTGTATTATATGACAAAAGAATGACATGATTATTTTTATAATTGTTGCAGTACGTGCTACCCCTATCTCTCCTACAGAACTTCGACAATAACATCAAAAAAGTGATATATGATCTTGGAAAATACATGAGGTAAGAAATGATATATGTTCAATTTGTTGTATATATATATATATATATATATATATATATATATATATATATTGTAAAGTCTCATTTTTATATATTTTTGTGTCTTGAATGTCTTATAAGTGGTTGTCATCTAAAAAAATCAATAGAGCAGATATAAAATACTAGAAGAGAAGAATTCCTCATCTAATGTGTGAAATGAAAAAGTGTCTACCTTCAACCTTTTTCAATGCACAAGAACACTACCTCATATACCAAGTTGAGGAGATTGAAATGTGTGGACCCGTACAAACTCGGTCAATGTGGATGGTTGAGAGGAACCTAAAATTTTTGAAGGCTTTGGTTCGGCAAAGATCACATCTTGAGGGTTCTATGATGGAGGGATATATGGTATACTAGACTATGGTGTATGTTACTGAATATTTTCCTAAGCTTGCAACAAAGATCTATATAGATCACATTTGGCATCTCGACACCATTACAAAATTCGAAGGGGAGTACTTGGTGGGGAAAGGTAGAATGAGAAAAGTGAGAGGTAATAAATTATAAGATGTTATTGTAGCTGTTAATTAATTCTTAATCTTCAAAATTAATCAGTTTTAAGTAGTCTATTTATTTTTTGTACAACTGCTTGAGAGTGGGATGCAATACATTTGTATATTGCAAATAATCAAGATTGGATGATGAAATGGATTGAACAATGTCATCATTTAGGTCACACATTAACATGGGAAGCCATGTCTTCATTGGTTAATGAAGCTCATTGTAATGGAGATCCAAATGTTATGCAAAGGGAAATAGAATTAGCACATGGTTTAAGAGATTTCCAGGTACGTATAAATTTATTAATCACTCGTACGTTTATGAACTCTTGATGCATTAATTTATACATGTTTTACATATTTTTGCAGGTCAAACACCATAAGGCTATGTTTTGTAATGGTCATAAATTTCACATCAAAAAATTGGATGACACAAAGAAAACTTGTGATTCTTGTATAAGTGCAGTCTTTCAGGTGACTAATATTTCATCTACAAATGACTTACATCCTCAAGAGTCTGAAAATAGATACTATGGCATTTTGGATGATATACTTGAGTGTGACTTTAATTCCTTTAAATTAGTTCTCTTCGTTGTCAGATGGTATAGGCTATGACTTAATCAAAATGATCTTGATAGAACTGTTATTGAACATGACAATGTATTTCCAATGATTAATACAAGGTGGTTTGAGCTAGTTGGGTATAAACCCTATGTTCTTTGAAGCCAATGTGAGCAGGTATTTTACTCAGAGGTTCCACATAAATCAGGTGGTCATTTTTTGTTAGACATGATCCAAGAGGAAGGTTGATGAGGTATAATGTGATGGAAGAAGAAGATTTCAAACAACTAGAAGATGATGTAGATGATGATCATGAACAATAGTTAGTCGATGATGTTCCTGACACAACTTTTCTTGAAGAAGAAGAAGATGATGATGATGATGATGATGCTACTGATGATGCTACTGATGATGATGATGATGATGAGGATGATGATGATGATGATTATGATGATGATGATGATGATGTCGATGTCAATGATGATGATGACGATGAAGACGAAGACAAAGATGACGATAATGATGGTGGTGGTGATGATGTCGATGTCAACGATGATAATGGAGATTAGTTAGATGACGAATAAGATGAATGACATGAATGAAATGTACAGTTATGTGATCACTACTTAATCTATTTAATATTAATTTCTTGATAGAGATGTGTAGTTATGTAATCAATGCTTAATCTAATTAATTTGTGATGTACTTACTATGGGATGCTTATGGTTTTTAATGTACTTACTATGTGGTTTTGAGTATATGTATCATAAATTTTTTAGCTAACATTAGATAATTGAATTACATATGTAGGTACCCAGACTCCTTTCACGAGCATCCCACACAGTCTCATGGATCGACAGGTATAAGTCAGTACACCCTATAGAGATTAATGTATTTCACAATTTGCAAAATATCTCACATTACTTGCTATCTCTCTCATTTGATGGAGTGTAGGTAGTAGAAAATAGGTATTTTTCATATGTGTCTTCCTCGAGCGAAGAAAGTGAGTCATTTAGTATGTTTGAATTAGGAAGAACAACTAGAGGTCAAAAGACTAGAAGGAAATTCAATAAATGCATGAAATTTTTCCTTACTCAAAGGGGGTCACGTTCTTATGATGATGAGAGAAAAGGTGACATCGAGGTGCCCTCTAGGTACCAAAATCTACAGAAACAATGGGTCCCCAAGGAACTTCCTCCAATAAACATTGATTTTAGTGTTAAAGGCAAGATATATCATATTGCACCATCGCCAATACTTGATTTGGGCCTATTTTCCATGGATGGCATATAGGTCTCTTACAACAAAGTTTTTGAATTGATGGAGTATGTTGGACCTTGTTACGATTACAAAAGTTGGATGTGAATTGTTCAATATAAAAAAAGTATGCATAGGTATGCACTCTCGAAAAATTATATTCAACAAAAAGACAATGAGAAAAGTAAAATAGTGGCTATATACATTGACGGAAGGCCAAAAGAATCAGGGAATATTGTAGGTTTTATAAATAGCATGCGACCTCTGTCAACTATTAAGCAACCTAATTTTATATTTGAGGCACGTGAGGGAAATCATGTATTTGTATGTGCGATAAAATCAATAAGTGCAGGGGAAGAGCTACTTATTGATTACAATTTAAATTGCATAGATACAAATGATATCACTATCATTAGGGTGCAGGTACATACTATGTACCATTAAATAATTGAGTTTTTTTGCCAACCACATTTAGAGAGTCTCCTCACCATCCACCTCATCTCCATCATCATCTTCTAATGAAATTTATTAATGTAGTCCTTTCTAATTATTGGTTAACTTTAAATAATAACATAGAACCACAATATGGAGCAACCACATAGTGGGGACAATGATGATCATGCATGCACTTCTTCACAGTAGGTAAACCTCTTTTTTATTGTACTACAAATTAGATAGAAGCAAAATGTTAAATAAAGTTTTTTATTATATTCTTTTCATCACTGTTTCAGATTAATTCTAATAGTGTTAGTAATATTGTTGTCACAAACAAGTGGTTAGTAGAGAAAGGGAAAGGAACTTGCGGTCCCTAAAAAGGAGTCCTTTGACGAGGACCTAGTGGTTGATTTTGGTGCTTGTGATGAGCCGGCCTCTGCAATTAAAAAATGCCTCCACAAAATTGGAATAAGATTGGCTGAATTGGCATCTATATTCCCTCTGACTCTTGAGGGAAACTAAATTGATGCACCTATCTCAAAATTACCAAGCATTAATGTAATTTTTAATTATAATAAAAGTTCAATAATAGTTTGTATGTTATAGTAGTCTTTTATGTCATTAAAAAAAAAGTGGATGTGTTGTTTTTACAAATTTTTTCGCATAATTTTGATACTCTCGGCCATGATGAGGGTACTGTAGCTGGTTCAGGTAGATCGCATGTTGGAATTTTTTTTTTTACTCTCTAACAATATTGTCCATGCTAATCACTGGTTTTATTATGCTCTAACAATCTTATTCTTTAGCACATGTCAATGATCATTTACTATCACCGCCTCGTACGATGGCAAGCTTAGATGTATTGCATCCTACAATGTCGGCAATATGTAGCATAGCCATAGATGCCATGGCACCACCTACTTGTACACAGATTTTATTTTCTCTATCATTCTATATATGTTTATTTCCCTTGAAGTGTTCTTTATTAGGGCTATTTCGTAATGGATTCAAGTTATGCAACAGGGGATGCAACACTTGATGGTTATTTTCCTGGATGTATTAGTGTTGCTAGTATGATAATGGTGAAGGATTGCATATTGCTTGTGAGCGAAGAAGGAGTTCCCTTGAAAATAGCAAAACTTCCAGGTACTTTAAAGAGTGGACATTTCTTTTACTATACAATCATATGTTAATTACACCTTGCATTCAATATGAAAAGCTTACATCTATTGTATTCTTATTTTATACTATTATATCCTTCGACTAATGATCCCATGATTATTTTGTAGGGAATGATTTTTTTTATAGTAAACTTAATGATGAGTGTTTGCGGATATTCGGGACCACCATCTATATAGGGTGGAACATCATATCTGAACTAAAACCCCAATCCACTATTTTCATTTCATATCATTGCTAGGATAGTTATCATTACATCCATTTTTTAATCTAACACTATTTTCTTTCTTAAAAGGTGGAAAACCCAAAATCAAAAATTAAAGGATGATCTCATAGAGAGTATGACAAACTTTTTTGGACCTCGTGCATTTGAGAAGGGTAAGCTCCTTCAAAGAGTTGGGATATGTTTGAGGTATATTAGGGACTAGTAAAGGTGTACATTAACCAAAAAACCACATTACTAGCGCCCCCCTAGCATTCCCAATTTAGAGTGGAAATCTCTTATTCTGGATGTGAATGAGAAAACTGAAGTAAAAAAAGGAAATACACCACCAGAGAATAGAAGAAGGTATGTGATACTGTTAAGAATGTAATTGTGTACTAAATAATCTTTATATTTATATGAACTAACATATTTCAATCTCTTCATAGATTGCCTGACACATCAAAGGTAACAAAGTCAAGATTGCAAAAGCACGGGCAACACAAGCTAGGCTCTAGCGGTTATTCAAAACTTGTTGCACGAGTTGTAAGTGTTAATATTGTCAAAATTGAATGAGGAAAAATACAATCTGTAGATGTCTTTTAACACTAAAAATAATTCTTTGATCTTTAAATATTTATTTATAATTTGAAATCTTTTTTGTTTTGATGAAACAATAAAATAAAATTTGATGATACCAAGCAAAAATGCAGGGTGTGGAGTTCAATGTAAGTCTCATAGAAGAGGACAAGAGAATTGGCTTCCAAAAAAGCTATAAAGTCGTGGCAGAAAGAATAAGAAGTGCACAAGGTTCTATTGATGGATCCGTTGCGGTAAGTATGCTAAATAAATGATATTTCAAATTTAATTATTTACCAATTAGTTTATTTGATGTTAAGTTCCAACATAAAGTGAGTAAATTTGTTTTAAGTAAGAAAACAATGATAACATGAATGCGTATGAAATTGAAATGCAGCCTGTCAATTCTTGTCATACACAACCTATGCGTGTTGATGAAAATGAGGATGTGCATCAGAGTAATACAAGTAAACATCTTAAATTGATTGGTGTAGTAATACAAATTTAATTGCAATTGGTGTTTGGATTAATGTAACAATTTGTATTCCAATTGTAGAGAGTGTAGAGGTCGTTGTTAATGAGCATGTTGAGGTTGAGGCCGAGGCCAGACAAACTGACCTCGATGTTGATGATGTGACTAGATCAAGTAAAGAGCTATACAATTATGGCCTGTAAAGTATTGAAATACTTTAAAATGTTCTTAATGTTTTTAATGTTTTTAATTATAATAAAATGTTTTTAATTTAACCCTTTTATATGTTATTGTAGATGACCCCCCTTTGCATCAACAAAGAACTAGGCATGCAGTAAGATCTAATGAGAGGGTAGATGATCATCATCATGATATCGATACTCATCTTAACGATTACATCTTAAAAACTAGAAATCAAAAGAAAAAAAAGAAATGATTGTCATCTATGCACCTTAATTGATAATGACTGATTTTATATGCCAATGAATTTAATTACGTGGTAGTGAATGTTCATAAATTTTATAATGTGTTAATGAATGTTATTGTGTGATAATTAATGAATGTCACATTTTATTAATGTGTGAATGAATGTTAATGAATGTTATCTTGTGATAATTAATGAATGTTACATTTTATTAATGGATGAAATAATGAATGAATGTTAGATGTTAACAGGAAATTTAGAGTGATGTTAGGGTGGGGGGGGGGAGCAAATGATCTTCCACCTTCATGTGGTTGGCCTTGTTTAGTATAGAATATAAAACTATTCTAGAAACAAAGTGAAGCTCAATAAGTTTATTCCTTATATAGGGTCTCAAGTGTAGCTTTTATCCCACTCTCAACATTGCAAGGCTTCAAGTGGTGTTCTGATATTGGTTTCTCCATCTCTCACTGACATCTTGTCTTTCTCCTAAGAAATCTCACCGAGCTCTGATACATGTATGAGCAGAAGATGTCCCTTATAGGCTACACATATATAATATGGTAGATAAAGGAAACAAATATACTACAACATAGAATGAGTCAACTTGAATCTATAGTTTCTTCATTCACAATGAGAATTCAAATTACAAGCCATATTTTAGATTTAATATTCATATTCATCTTCATCATGATCATAGCCATCACGGTCAGCATTTGGTTCAACTTCATTTGAACCACACTCTATGTCGGGTACCATTATAAGGCATGGAGTGTGGTCATACCCATGTTACCATAATAATGAGTTAGCCTATAAAATTATGAATAAAATACCTCATGTATCATATCTATAATACTATAGGTGCACCCGAGATTGGCCCAGGCACCCAAGTTCCTACCAAAGGAACCCAAGTCGAACCCAGAGGAGAACAAAAGTAGAATCAGAACCTAGCCTCAAACAAAGAACTGAATAACTTGGATTTTTTTTAATTCAAGTTTATTTCTGAATTCTTCTCCAATTCCAAATTGATTATTCCATATTTTGTTTTCCAATTTTCCTTCTTCCTCACTCCAAATTCAAGGATCACCACCCATGACTTATGTTGTTATTTCCTTTTACTAATTGTGCTATTTCAAGGATCACCACCCATGACTTGGTTAAGATGATGAATGCTGTTGTATACACCTAAAAATGGTACCTGGACTATTAGCCCCTTTTGCTAAATCATAAATTGTTTATTCTTGATCAAATCCTAGTTCTATCATTTATTCGATTATTTTCTATGGGATAACCATTTTATCCTAAGTTTTTATTTATTTAAAAGGAATATTTCCTCCCCTTTTATTAAATAAAAATCTCCCACTTTTCCTCTTATCCTAAGTTGCACAAATAAAGTATTATTCTTATTTTATAAAAAGGGAAAAAAGCACTTTTTGTGTTATATGGACACAAAAGTCAACTCCTATTTTCTCATTGGAGGATACTTGTGCACATGGATTGCTCCTCTTTCAAGCTCCACCCTTGATTAAATATTTTTTTTCTTAATCTCCATGGTCCATTCCTTTTTCATTTTTATAAAAGGAGAGCTTTCTTCTTCATTTTCATATCTTAGGTTTTCATGCTAATGTTATGCTGTAGGTTTTCTAGGTACATTTGGAGCTTTTGAAGATTTGGAGCATTCTTGGCTTTTGCATTTACATGTTATCATAGTTTTCATTTCTTGCATTATCATGGCATTCTTAGCTTAGATTTCCTTTATGCTTTAGATTAATCCATCTAGCTTAACTAGGAGGCTTGGTAATACTTGTTCTTTCATTTTCATAGCTTAGCTTGCATTTTCATTTCTAGCATAGCATAGCATTGCATTTTCATTCTTGATTCTTGAAGATATTGGAATTCTTTCCCTTGTCTTCATTGAATCTCCCATTGCATGGTTTACTAGCAAGGTTATAGGCTAAATAGCTCTGGCTAAGAGCATTCTTAAAACCCTTGCACTCCATGCCTAAGGAGCTATGGATCGATTTTTGAGACCTCATTCTTGAGTGTTCTTGAATGTAATGATTCATAGAAGTGTGGTCACATTTTCACCATACATTTTTGGCACCCACCATGGGGCAGAGTAGACTAGCTTTGTCCCTTCTTTTTCTACAGTTTTGTCATTTTCCATCAATTTTTCGACAAGTTTTTAGCTTAATTTTCAGTCTCTATTTTTTTGTCTCAGACTATCGTACGATACTTTCCAGAAGTATCATGTGATAGTTCTCTGTATGCACATGCAATACTTCACCTATTAGAAGTATCACCTAGCTATTGCAGAGAATATCGCCTAGTCTCGGGTGAAGTATCGCCTGGTGTCGAGTGAAGTATCGCACAGACTAATATTATCACCCTAGTATACAAAGAAGTATCGCACGATAATTCTAGTGTCTGTAACTATTGCCTGTACCTGGCAGTGAGCTATTTTTGAGTTATTTTATCTATCATTGGAAAGGTCTTTCTGTGCGTAATCCAACCATGATGGTTTCATTTTCAAATTTTGTCATTTGATTAGTTATTTTTTGCAAATTATCTAATTTTTCATGTGCTAACCATTGTTAGATTTTGGATTTTCCTAACCCTTGTTGGTCTAACAAGCTGTTTTGAGGGTGCTCTTGCTTTCATGGAAAATGCTTAAAATTATTTGAGGTACTTTGTTCCATCTCTACAACATTTGGATTTTGGGATTAAAATTGAACCTCTCATGTGTTTGGCTTGAGTGTTTACATGATTTCATAGAACACATTTCAATTGATGCTCTTAATGGGAAATGAAAGAACATAGATTTGTTTTTACAAGTTTGTGTAAGTGAATGCTTGTGTTTAAACCTTAATTAATTCTTGGTTCCAATATCAAATATCTCATTGAGTGATTAAGGGCATGGATTCATTCCTTGTTTACATAGGGAGATAAATGCACCACTTTGTGGACTCACTCTATGTTTTCTTGGAAAGTTAAATATTCCATTGATTCAACCCTTTGTCATTTGTGAGTAGTATTGATAAGCAACTTTAGATTGCTTTTGATTGATCTTGTTAGCTAAATTGGGTGTTGGACTCGCTTATTTCTAATCACCCCTCATTACCGCCCTTTGGATGCAAGGTTAGCATTCATACATAGGGGAGGGGTCTACTTGAAAAGAGTGTTAAGTGTTCCACAAAGTTTTCCCTTTTATGCTTTCTTGATCTCATTAGTTTTCTAAGGTGTGGACTCACTTTGAGTTTGTGTGAGGAGTTAAATGTTTCACTTTTGGACTCACTTTGAGTTTGTGTGAGGATTTAAATGTTCCACTTTTGGACTCACTTTGAGTTTGTGTGAGGAGTTAAATGTTCCACTTTTGGACTCACTTCACATTCACTTGAAGAGTTAAATGTTCCACTTTTGGACTCACTTCACATTTACTTGAAGAGTTAAGTGTTCCACCTTTAGTGCTTTAAATACTTTTGATAGTGAATTACTTACTTTTTATTTCTAGAAGGCCTACTTGGGGACACACCACCTCAAGGGATGACCTTAACTCCTGTGTTCCAGCAGAGTATAAATAGCAGGAGTTGAATTGAAAGACACCTCTCTTGGGAATTGAGTTTGATATCACTTTTGGCTAAGCCTCAAAGAACTTTATACCTTTGAGAAGTGAAGGAGGAGATTTGGGTTACCATCTCCCCCCGGCTGTGTGATTTTGGATTCTTCTCATCTATGGATTTAGGCCTCACGTACCTTGTGTATATCAAGGACCCCCTTTAGCAAAGCTATGTATATCCCTGAAGACAGCTTGATAGGATGTTGTTATGTTCTAAGTGCCTGCTAAAACATTTTCAAGAACATACACAAGTACAATCTTTAAGGAGTAGAAATACTAAGTCACTATTCTTATTCATGTGCAAGTTTGCTTTGCCCCTTGCTCATTGCTTGAATATAATTGCTTACTTGAAATCCTTGATTTCTATCTTATGTGCTTGATCCATGATAAAAATCTATTGATATGCAAACTTCGTCAAAACACTACAAAACTAAGATTTTTATGTTCATTGGTCATAGAGTCATATGACCCTGAAAAAGTGTCACCCTGCTTACTAGAAACTGTCACTTGGCTTAGGGTGAAGTGTTGCCTCACTATAAACTGTCACCTTGTCTACCAGGAAAGTGTCACCTAGAACCTTTTTGCTATCTTGTTGTTGTTGCAATCTGGAGCTGCTAAACTTGCATTTTAACCTATCATAGAATGTCTTTTTCTGTTCTTACCTGAAGTTGGACTATTATCTACATGCTTAGACTTGTTCTAGACTAGAACAAATGAGTTAAAACTATTGGATTTGAGCTTAACAAATGCTACTTTGGATCACTTGTCGCATCACTTTTACCTCTCTAGCTACTTGCTTATTGAGCTTCTTGCTCACTGCTCAGCTTTAGTCAATTGATTGTTGTAAGTGCTTGAGCACTTTTGACGAGCCATCTCTCTATTGTTCTACTTTGAAAAGTGATCTTTATTACCTTTTTTTATCTCAAATCTGAGAAACTTTGTCTCATTCTATTAGTCAGCCAACATCTCTTTTCATGCCGGTTACAACTCGGTCTCAATTTGAGCAAGAGAGTCATCCTCCATTCAATTATACATAGTTACCTTCTCCAACTAGATGCTCATGAGTGCCCATTAGCAACAATAGTTCTAGTTCTAACCAATCTAAGGATTCTAAGGCTACCCCATGGTATAAAGGAGGTTTCCTCTTTTCCGCATTCAAGACCCCCAAAAACACAGACAGTGTCTCACTCACTTTGACTGAACAAGAAAAATTTCAACACTTGCAAGAACATTTTGAGCATAAAGATAACCAAGCATGCTTAGAAAAAGAACACAATCAAAAAAGGATGGATGCTGCTAGGTGCATGGCTTATAGAGGGACATTTCATGAGTAACCTGAAACTAGTAATCATGAGCATAGACCTCTTTTTAATGGCAACAACATGCCACCAAGATCTTCTCCAAGACCCACTTTTGGTATACCTTCTTCACCTCCTAGACCTCCTCCCTCTCAACATGAGGCAGAGGCTGATGATGAGATTTCTAGTGAGGATCTTATGAGATTTGAACAAGATGTGGTCTCCCAACAAATGATGCATAAGCTTTTAGAGCGTAATGGCAATCAATATTTTCAATATATGACTTCTAGAGGATACAAGCTTCCTCCCAGCTATGATATCAGACAAATTTTCCAACAAAGAGTACCAACTGAATTGGAAGTCCTTCATGAAGAACTGCGTCAAACAAATCAACACCTTACCCAAATGGAAATAGAAAGAGAACCTCCAAAGGTCTCTTTTGTAGAATCAATTTGTGCTCTTCCCTTTGATAGGAGTCTATACATGGTCCCATTTCCATGGATATTGAGGTTCCTAAATATGACAAGTATGATGGAAATGGTGATCCCCATGACCATGTGTGTCACTTTTCTGCTCTTAGCATGGAATTTCTTCATGAAGACACATTTCTTCTATTATTATTCCCTCAAAGTTTAAGAGGCCAAGCTTTGGAATGGTTTGCAAAATTGACACCACCTCTTAAGACTTTTGATGAGTTGGCTCAGTGATTTACCCAACATTATTCATACAATATCCAACAACCTATCACCATGATAGATCTTGGTGCTTTGAGACAAAACTAAGTAGAGTTATTTGCTACTTACTTGCAATGTTGGAGGTCATTGTATTCATGATATCCTCATCAGCTACTCGAGAGAGAAAAGATTGACATTTTCATCAACACTCTAGTGCCTGAGCTATATTATGATCTTAGGAAACAATTGTTCTCCTCTTTCAATCACATGGTTGAAAGCGCATATAGGATTGAGGATGTGGCCATTAGAAAGGGGGATATTATTATTAATAAAGATATTAGAAACAATGGCAAGGACAAAAATAATCCTTGGAATAGAAACAAGTATGTTGTTAATGATGGGGTTGTTGATGCTCCTAAAGCTAAAGAGCCTACTTTCAATCTCTCCAATGCTATCTATGCAGTAAAACAACAAGAAGTTGCCAATGCTCACAGTGCTCCTAAACCTCAATATGCAAATAAGCCTAAGAAGTCATTTCGAAAGTGATTCTATACCAAGTTGGCAGAACCTTATGATGTGATCCTTAAGACTTTGGTTGATAATGGATATCTTACGCTTCCTGATAAACTTGGTAACTGGTATCCGATAAATAGGCTGGATTGGTGGCAAGAGGATTCTTATTGTCATTATCACAGAAACAAGGGATATTCGACAGATAATTGTTTTAAGCTTAAGGATGATATTCAAGATCTTATTGAGAATGGCACAATCTCCACTGATGGCTTAACTAAAAATTCTGATCACACAGCTTTCAAAGATCCTCTACCTAAGCATGATAAGGGGGAAACCTCTCAAGCACATAATAAGAATCATGATGCTAAGATCAATTACACATATCCTTCTAATACACCTGTGATCAACATGGTAGAGCCCGTTGAGAGTGTTTTAATGATGAGGTCTCAAGAGGATAATAAAGCCAATCATGAAAAGCCAAAGTTGGTCTTGCAAACACATGGTAGTTCATCTTCCCGAAGTGAGACACTGAATGCTGTTACTAGGGGGCAAGCCAAGATTGTCCTTAAAACTGCGCAAGATCCCAAGAAATCTTTTCCTTCCAAACAAGCGGCTCCTTCAGCCACCCTTAGCTATGATCTTGTCCAACATTTGCAAAAGACACTAGCACAGATATCTATCCTTGAGTTGCTTTGGTTATCCCCTTCGAATAGAGAGATTCTTGATGAGGCTCCATGTACAACATGTGTTCCCAATGACATTGATCCAGATCAATTTCAAGCTATGGTCAACCACATTTCATCTCCACTATCTCTCTCCTTTTCTGCAGAAGATGACATATCTATTGCTCACCCGCATAATCTAGCTTTACACATTGATGTTCTAGTCTACAATACCCGAGTTCATCGAGTCCTGATAGACAATGGTGCAAGGTTAAATATTGTTTCTTTCAAAGTCATACAACAATTGGGTTTGTCAGAATTTGTTGTGGATTCTAAGAAGAAGATTACTATAAAAGCTTACGATGAAGTGGAAAGATCTTCCAAAGGTCTTGTCACGCTGCCTGTCCGAGTGGGCCCTATCATGAAAGATATTAGCTTCCAATTTTTGGACATCCCACTCGCATATAACATTCTTTTGGGTCATCCTTGGATCCATGACATGCGGGCTATTCCTTCCACTTATCATCAGTGCGTCAAATTTCCATACAATGGCACTGAAGTTGTGATTCCTAGAGACCATATTATTGCTATTAATGCTCTTGTTGCTGCTGAAAAATTTGTTCCTCACAATGAACCTTCTATTGATCCTAGTACGTCTCTAGTTGCTGCTGAGGAAACACTTAACATGATGAGCCTTGGTAAGGGTGAATATATGCTAGATTCTTTTGCTTTTATACCTGGTTCTCCTAGGTCATATGGGAGACCTTCTGATTAAATGAAGCCTTCCACTTCTGCTATGATGATCTTTGATACTTTTGTTCCTTCATCCATTCCTTTAGAAGTTGAAAGAGAAGAAAAAGCTATTCAAGAGTGGATCTATAGAGAAGATGAGGGTAGATTTTCCCTCGATAATTCCAGAAATACTCCCATGCTCAGTAATTCAGACATAGATACAGATGAGTCACCACTGCACACTATGGTTCAAATGGGAGATGATCTTCCTTCTACTTTACTTCTTTGGAGAGAAGAATGTATATCTACTGATGATATAGTTGAGGCCTCTACATCTAGAACCTATATGCCTAAAGAATCATTGAACTATGATAGACAACATCGCAACATTGCACAGCTACTACAAAGAGGTGATCTCTCACATAATAACATGAGTATCTCTACTTCTTGCCATCTTAAGCCTCTTCCAGAAGATCCTCCCATGAAAGATATGGATTTTGATGTGGTTCATACCTATCGTAACCCACTTGACATAGTTGATGAGTCTCGTGTCGGGTCTAATGAGTTTGTTCCCTGTATTGCCTTAGTCGACTATGTTGGTCCTTCTATGAAAACTCTAGATCTAGCTACTTTTGGAGCTTACCCTATAGGCTTGACCTATCTTGTCACCAGAGATGATATCCCTCACATAAATTCTATTGAACCAGTCGCTTCATTTCATCTCACATCAACACCTGTTACTTCTTCCCCCAGCGAACTAGCAACAAAAAAGATTTAATCAGCAATCAAGCATCACAGTCATCAAGTCAAAAGAAAAGAGCAATGGTTGGATGGTGAAAACCACATTGTGGTGGTATCTGAACCTAAGAAAAGTAAAAATAAAAATATACTCAAAAATAATGATTATCAAATAAAAGATGACAAGTTGATTCTCTACAAAAAAATGGTGCACTACTTCAAGCATGATCTCATATCTATTACACTTCAGCCCATTCCTAGAGCTGAGAACAAAGTTGTTAATGCCTTGGTTACTTCGACATCCATCTTATAAATGAAAAAGTATAAATTTTGCTTCAAGTTCCTAGTGGACAAATTACGCTATCCTGCTCACAAATCTTACAATCCTACCATCTTTTCATATCTTCCACCTCATATTCCTCCTGCAAATCCACCACGCCATTCTTCCTGCCATCCCTTACACTTTGCCTTTGTCTCTAGTGACTTGTATAGGAAGGGTTTAGATGGAACTCTCCTTAAGTGTCTAGAAATAGAGGAGTCAGAAAATGTGCTAGCTAAAATCCACAATGGCATATGTGGATCACATTCTAATGATCCTCCGCTAGCTCAAACACTACTTAGGGTTGGTTATTATTGGTTGAACTAGTTGAGACCTCCTATCATCATAGTTGTAGCATTTGGGCCTGGGGCCTATTAGTTCTCTACATCAGAGGAAATAGATTCTTGATGCCCATTTCTATCTAGGGCATTCTTTGTACATATTTATTAATCCTGAAAAAATTACAAAAAAATTCATATATGATGCTGAAAAAATCCTAAAAAGCATAAAAAGTACTAAAAAAATGAGCATCCTAGTGAGAACCTAGCAATAGGCGCTTTGATGTCTCACCAAAAATAAATAAATAAAAATTCAAAAATTCAAAAAAAAATAGAAAAAGTGCCTTGGTGAAAACCTGGAAACAAGCGCCTTGGTAGCAAAAATACAAAAAAATTATAAAAAAGTCCTGAAAAAAAATTGCAATAAATCTATCAAGTGGTGAAAACCTAGAAACAGGCGCTGCTTGAGACCCTCTGCACCTATGTCTATCAGTCTTGCATGGCACTCATTCGCTCCACTTCTCGCTTTGCCTCTCCTAGCCTGGAATTGACTCTTGTCTTAGTCTAGGGGGCATATGTTGTTTTAAGCTTATCTTGGGTCTCTTTGTGCATCTGGGTTTCTTTGGCACCTCACAAATGGTGTTTTTCAACACCACCCCAATGGTGTTTTTCAACACTACCCTAGTGTCGAGTGTTTCTTAACACTTATCAGATGTCCTACCCGTAGTCTACATGATGCAATATTTCTCACTGGCAGATGCAATACTCAAAGTTTGACTCTATGACTTACACACACACACTTGCTGAGATTTGTTGACTTTATTTTTCTTTGTGTGTTGTCTATGATGATTTTTTTAATGAGTGTTTTCTCCCTGAGAAGTTTTCGATGATGCATAGCTAGAAGACTGAGGGTATGAGAACATATTTTTTTTCTTTATCTTCTTGTGGGTATATTTTGTTGATCCTAACTGTCATGAGCATTTATGCTGGTCTTACTTGACACTATGGATTGACAAGGTATTATCCTTGACTTTTTTTCTCAAGTGCATGCTTATAGCTATCCTGACTTTTCATGTGTCTTGATGCTAGCATAATCTTGCCATATCAAACTTAGGTAATCTCACTGCACTAGTCATCTTGACCTACATGTCTTTGATGCCTAGGTGGGATTTCCACATTTCTATCTGATATAGATCATATTCAGATTCACATAGTTATATATGCTAGTGTGTATTGTATGATCTTGCAACACTACCAATAACACTCGATGATGAATATTAGATGTCTATTAGCATTGTGACCTTGCAAGTAAACCACTTTTCATGTAGTTTGCATTCTTAGGTTCATGTTAGTTTAGTTTTTCATCTTGCATATGGAGAGAGCTCTCCTTTTCATCTTACGTGGACTTGTTAATCAACTGCACTCACCTTTCGCTTCTTCCTGATCATGTCTTTCACTTCTTATCTTTCATATCCCATCATTTTCTCTTCATTTCAAGATTGAAACTAAAATTCGCAATCACCTTTCTCCTTCTTTCGTGCAATTGGCTGACCTTTTGAGGCTTGATCCTTCGATCTTTGCTGGGGCATTCTTCACCTCTTCATCCCCATCTCTTTCAAACTTCCAGTCTTTCATTCACTTTCAAATCCCAAGTTCAAATCCCCCTCCATGGTGTTTATGGGTTGAGGGACCGATAGGTTCGTGCCCTATGTCCCATGTGTGGGGCATATCTTCACTGCTTGATGGTTATTCTATTCTCTTTCTTCGATTATGATTTCTAGTGATTTGATCATGTTGCTCTTGGTTCTACATTCCCTCTACCTGGTTTCGCTTTTGATCTCGAGGGGGTAGAAACATCATACCTTATTGGCTATCTCTTTCCTAAGTGTTCAGTACTGTCACTACCAGGCTGACCATGCAGGATTTGCTATTTTTCTGCACTTCATTCTTTGGAGTCAGAACGCTATTGCTTGCCTTATTGGCTATTGCTTGCCTTCTTGGCTATTTTTTGCCTTCTTGGCTGATTTATTCTTTGACGTAATGTGTTCCTAGATGGATCACACATTAGTCAAAGAGGGGCAAATGTATACACCTAAAAATGGTCACCTGGACTATTAGCCCCTTTTGCTAAATCATAAATTGCTTATTCTTGATCAAATCCTAGTTCTGTCATTTATTCGATTATTTTCTATGGGCTAACCATTTTATCCTAATTTTTTTTTTTATTTAGAAGGAATATTTCCTCCCCTTTTATTAAATAAAAAGCTCCCACTT
Organism: Chamaecyparis obtusa; assembly: GCA_027943335.1. Lineage (NCBI taxonomy): Eukaryota > Viridiplantae > Streptophyta > Pinopsida > Cupressales > Cupressaceae > Chamaecyparis > Chamaecyparis obtusa. The sequence goes on from BSBK01009515.1 coordinate 145,305, forward strand.
TTCCTCTTATCCTAAGTTGCACAAATAAAGTATTATTCTTATTTTATAAAAAGGAAAAAAAGCACTTTTTGTCTTATATGGACACAAAAGTCAACTCCTATTTTCTCATTGGAGGATACTTGTGCACATAGATTGCTCCTCTTTCAAGCTCCACCCTTGATTAAATCTTTTGCCTCTTAATCTCCATGGTCCATTCCTTTTTCATTTTTATAAAAGGAGAGCTTTCTTCTTCATTTTCATATCTTAGGTTTTCATGCTAATGTTATGCTGCAGGTTTTCAAGGTACATTTGGAGCTTTTGAAGATTTGGAGCATTCTTGGCTTTTGCATCTACATGTTATCATAGTTTTCATTTCTTGCATTATCATGGCATTCTTAGCTTAGATTTCCTTTATGCTTTAGATTAATCCATCTAGCTTAACTAGGAGGCTTGGTAATACTTTTTCTTTCATTTTCATTTTCATAGCTTAGCTTGCATTTCAATTTCTAGCATAGCATTGCATTGCATTTTCATTCTTGATTCTTGAGGATATTGGTTTTCTTGCCCTTGTCTTCATGAATCTCCCATTGCATGGTTTACTAGCAAGGTTATAGGCTAAATAGCTCTAGCTGAGAGCATTCTTAAAACCCTTACACTCCATGCCTAGGGAGCTATGGATTGATTTTTGAGACCTTATTCTTGAGTGTTCTTGAATGTAATGATTCATAGAAGTGTGGTCACATTTTCACCATACAGCTGTCAATGCCTTTATTACTGAGGAATCATCGCCTGCCATTAATGACTATTAATGATCATTGTTTCCTAAGGATAATTGTTGTTTGTGTATGTTGATCACCCAAGTCTTTGGTTGTGATTTTCATGTTGTGAGGTTTGTCAAAAGTGGGGGTATGACATACTGGGTGGATTATAACATATTGACACTTACATCATGAAGAAGACAAATGATTAAACAGAAAGAGAGGACCAACTGAACCATCTTGTGGTCAGTCTATATCACATTGAGAAACAATGTCAAGACTCGAGAATCAAAACAATCAAAAGTTTCTTCAAGACCATGAATGATCAACAACATTCCATCAGAAAACAAAACACTAATCTATATTATCATTAAGCCATAAAATATTTCTTTAAAGTTTAGAAGCATCACAAAAAATTTCAAGAAACATAGTACTATCCAAAATGAATACCCTCCAAATGATTATGATTATGTTGATGTTGATGTCTATAATTTATGTCTAATGATTATGATGATGTTCATGTTGATGTCTATAATTTATTTCACTTACTGATGCTTGCTTAGATTGAATTTTGAATTACCAGGCTAGAGAACGCTTTCAAAGTTTTGGGTCTATTCTACATGATACTCTTATTTACATCTCAAATGCAACTCAACATATTTTTGATGCTAGGAAACCCACTGTAGAAACTCATCTGTAGGTGAAATTTAATGTTGTGAATATTGGCATTGTTAATGTTATTACTTTTCCTCATGTTTCATATTTGTGAAAATGTTTCTTGGCACTATCTTCTTTTTCAATTCCTATATTTGCAGCTTTTTAGATCATTAACTTAAGCATTACATATCTTTGTTCAAAGTTTATTCTAACACTATATTATATCTTATTCTTATGAAAATGTTCTTTGTTGTGGGGCAGGAGTTCAATCTTCATTGTCTTCATTGTGGGGGACAGTGAAGATTTCTCTGACAAATAGCAGGTCTTCTTTAGTATCTTATAATAACATGCTAAACTAATAAAGGTGTTATGGGCATTTAATCTGCAATTACTAATAGACTAATCATATTATTACTATGCTTAATGTTCCATTTAAATGCATTTAACACAAAAAAAAAAATTACAAAACTGAACCAATGGCATGTTTACAACAAAGATGTGTTGAGGAGTTTGCTCCTTGTTTAATGTTAACTGTTCCTACACAATCCACTCATACAACAATGAAATGCTATGTGGAAGGGATGGTTGATAGTGTTCCTTAAGGGAAGGGGGATTTTGAAAGACTTTTTATCATTGTATTGTGTATTTCCAATATGTTTGGTTGTAGGGAAGACCAAGAGAATGAAGGATCACTCACCAATTGCATGATAACCCAGTTTTGAAGGGTCACTGGTTGAGGGGATAGTCAAGGTCCGGATGATTGGGCCATTGGAGGACCCTATTTCTTTGTATTAATTGCTATTCAAATTGGATGCATAGATTTCTTATGAATTATCAGCTGCTATGTATCCTGCAACTGCATTCGTAAATCTACATATACTTCTCTAGGGTTGTAAGCCACTTAGAGATCAAAATAGAGAAACTAAATCAAAATCATTCTTTGTCCTATTTCCTTTTAACAAAGTCTCAACTATCAATGATACAATACATTTGATTCCCTAATATATCAATACAAATGATGCCTAGCTAGAAGCTCACGGACTATCCATTTGATAACCACAGTCAACATTTCAAAAAAATGGATATCCAAACATTTGAAAACCAATGGCATGCTTACAACAAAGGTCTAATAGAACTCCCAACAATTCTTAAACATAATTTATCTGATATGATGAATTCTTAAATAATTAAGGTTGGAGTAGACATAGTTATCACACATTTTATTGTGTGGTATAAGGAAGATTTGGCTAGGTCAAGTCTTCCTTCGTGTTAGCAGTCTATAGAATTAGACCTTTATTAACAATTGATCATATTAGATAACTAGTATGTTTAAGAATTGTTGGGACTGGTCCTTTGGCGTGTATTAAACAGAATAGAATTTTCAACATATTATTATCATTCTATTTCTTTTTTGTAAACATGTCATCAGTTCAGTTTTGTAACTTCACTATTGTATGACTGGATTGTGCAGGAATAGTTAACATTAAACAAGGAGAAAACTCAACACATCTTGGAAACCATTGAATTCAATAATAAATGAAACCTAACACCAATATTATTCCTTCCATTCACTTCTACCAAGAATAAATCATTTAATCCATTCAACATTACATATAATCATTAGACAGTTACATTTCCTAACTGTGTAGAGGAACAGTCATGACCAAAACAATCAAAACTACTTTCACCCTTTCACAAGCTATTCCAAACTTTAAGTAAAATGCACAATATGCTATGTCAAATCATTCATATTCATAGTAACCATTTGAAGGATCATTTTGTCAATGAACCCTCAGATTGTACCCCTACGGCAGAGCAAGGAAGCCTCAAAATAGAGAAGGTAAACTTAGTAAAAATAGTCTATGTCATTGTTTGTGAGGGTACAGTCATGATAAGTGCCTCTCAAACCTCTCCAAACATGTAAGATTGTCTTTAAATACTTTATTGATCTCTTTTAAATATTAACCAAATCAAACCTACATTGAATCCACACACAATAACCCCAAAATGAAGGGTTTTGTATCCTTTAATGAATCTCAGTCATTGGTAGCGCATGGACAGTCAAACTAGTAGTCTCCAAAGCATTCAATAAGTGACTGGATTGTATTTAATACACACTATTCCTTCCATTCACTTCTACCAAGAATAAAGCATTTAATCCATTCAACATTACATATAATCATTAGACAGTTACATTTCCTGACTATGTACTAGAGGAACAGTCATGACCAAAATGATCCAAACATTTGAAAATAGTGAATCAATATCCTTGAGCACAAGCACCAATAACATCAAATAATGGAGATAAAGCACGGGCTAGGACATGACACTAGTATAATGCGGTCATTTCAGAGAGCATTTGTGATCAAATAAAATGCAATGCATTTGAAATTTGCGGTCGAATATGATGCTAGATGCTCAAAAGATGAAGAAATCACATACCTTCTCTCACACTCATCTTTCACTCCTCTATCCAATCGAAATAAAAATGATGAGTCTGTTTCACTTCTTTTTTTCATAGCCAAATCTTCCTTGTACCACAGGAAGAACATGCCATTGGTTCAGTTTTGTAAATTTATTTTTTGTGTAATTAGTAATTGGAAAATTAAATGTAGATAACACCTTTATCAGTTTAATTAGCATGTTATTATCATATCAGATAAAGTATGTTTAAGAATTGTTGGGATTGGTCATTTTGCGTGTATTAAACATAATAGAATTTTCAGCATATTATGATCAATCTATTTCTTTGTTCTAAACATGCCATTGGTTTAGTTTTGTAGATTTGTTTTTTGTGTTAAATGCATTTTTCATGAGGAGGGGTCTTGTTCTGAGGAGATTGATGAAGATTGTGTACCTCAAAAACCAATTCATAAGGTACCAATCATGTTTCCTATTTGCTTATATTTTTGGATTGGTAAATCTCCTTATAAGTTTCATGTCCTTTCTTTTGATTACTATGGATGAGATATATATCTTACATTTAACATTCAACTTCTTTACATTTTAGAACATGTAGTGTGTTTTTTGAGGATTTTACCAAATCAACTTTTAACATAAACCGAAAACACCAAACTGATATCTTGCCCTTTCAACTTGACAAAATATTTACATTTGACCAATAACTGCAAGCAACTAAATTTGATAAATTCACATACATGTATCTTTTTAAAATACCTGGAACATAAAAAAGATGGCTAAGTGGTTGCCGCCATGATTTTTATCTACTGAATATTGGAAAAAAAAGCACCAAAAAGAATCGAATAGAAAACATGACTGGTCATTTTAGAGAGCATTCATGATCAAATAAAATGCAATGCCTTCTCTCACACTCGATCAGCTTTCACCCGCTCATTTTCTCCCACTCCTTTTCTCTACAGTCAAAATAAAAATGATTTGGCCATTTCAAAATAGTGAATCAATATCCTTGAGTACAAGCACCAATAACATCAACTATTTTGATCTATGGGTACCCTAATGTTGGCAAGAGTTCTTTTATTAATAATATTACTCTGCAAGCTTGAAGAAGCGATATATTTTGGCAAATGAAGAGTGTAAATACAATGATATTCCTGAGATCATGGGTGGACACAATGTTGCAGACAGAATGGGAAGACATCTTTCTAGCCCGGCCCTGGATCCTTTGACAATTGGGGTAGGATCTAGACCCAAGCTAAAAATATGTCTCCCTTTTTGTTGTGGAATTATCCCTTCTTTGACCTCCACTCATTCCTCTTCTCAAAAATGGTTATCTAGAAACTTTGGATACTGTTTCTCATCCATGCACAAAATGTGCTAGTGATCGTATAAAATTACTTTAGGACTCCAGTATTGATGAGATGTACAAGTGTAAATTTTTTTTGTGAGAATGGGATCAATTTGTGCAGTGTACATAAATGCAAGGTGGTGATTATTCTTGATGATCGACAGGTATAAGTCTTCCAGGCCTTACCTAGTAGCTAGGACTAAAGATAACATAGCTCAAGAGACCATCATGGGTTGTCTCTTTCTTCGGTCTATATTATTGACAGAATGTTTTACCTTTCATTAGCTCATCAAATCTGGGGATTTGAAAGAATTTAATAGAATATTTTCATGACAACATATATTATTTAAGTTGACATTGCATGAATTTATCTACTTCACGCACTTATAGACAATGAGGACAACAATAAAGAAGCATCTCCTCCCATGGCCATGCTTCTTTATTGTCGTCCTCATAGTCTACAAGTGCGCAAAGTAGATAAATTTGTGCAATGTCAACTTAAATAATATACGTTGTCATGAAAATATTCTATTAAATTCTTTCAAATCTTTGGATTTGATGAGCTAATGAAAGGTAAAACATTCTATTAATAATATAGACCGAAGAAAGAGACAACCTATGATGGTCTCTTGAGCTGTGTTATCTTTAATGTGCATATCCGTCAATTTTTAGACACTTTATAATTCATTCTGATAGAAGTGCTATAAATCTAATAGATAAAATGTCAGAGAAAATACTTTACGACAATTCTTGTGACAGTAATGCTATACGTCTAACAAGACAACCTATTGGGACAAGACAACCTGTCGGAGATATGTTGCACTACCGTCACTCTTCTAATAGTTAAAATGTCATAGATATCAAATTTTTGACAGAATCATCTGACATTAATGCTATGTCACCGATGGGTGTATCTGTCGGAAGCTGGTAGCATATCTATCTCTATTCCAACAGTTGTAATTTTAGAAAGGATATCTTTTCGACAGTTAGTTCCGATAGCGATTGTATATTTCCGATAGGTCTTTGTGTCAAAATTCCAATAGATGGACCATAGGAAATTCCATAACAAAGATTTTGTCATGTGCAATTTTTTGATGTAAAGCAGTGTCGGTAAATCAATAGATGTCTCTTCCATCACAATTTCCAATGTAAAAACTATGACGGACACGTGTCGAAATGCTGACAAATTAGCATTGCAAATCTGACAAATGGCCGTCAGAATTTGACCTCAAATGTACTAGTGGTTCATAATTCATTTTTTTTAAAACTATTTAACTTATTAACTTCACATTAATTTCATGCTTTTCTAAGTGCTCAATCATAAGTGTCATAAGTGTCTATCCATAACATGATCTGACATGGAAACCTGATACAGACTTTGTATCATCATTGGAGTTCTTTGTGATATAGATCTTGTATCATCATTGGAGTTCAACACTTTTATATGCTAAAGGGATGACTCCCATTTCTTTTTTAATATGATTTAAATGTCCTAGAACAACCCACATCCTATTTAACTCAGCTAAAAGGATTGAGCCCCATGCAGAATTGGAGGATTTTACTCAATAAATAGGCTCCTAATGTTTACATATGGATATTGGAGCATGAAAAACTTAACAAGTCTCTGAATCCCACATCTTCTAACAATGAATATACTATTTTGTAACAACATAAGTCCAATTTAACCGAGTTGATAAATTCAAGTATTAAGTTCAATCTTAAGCACGATTATACCAATTATATTTGGGTGGTCTTTCATCCTTGATTGTTCAATCTAATCAAAATGGCTTTATTCTTCATCTGTATTTTAATAAGGGAAGGATTAATATCTTATTTAGCAAGGTTATACTAAATAATATGACTAGATACATGTCTTGAGGTGTACCATAATTTAATTTGGTTTAACACGTATACTTGAAATTATATTTTCTCTAATTGATCATTAATAATTTATATTGATCTCTATATCATTATACAAAATGAGTAACCAGTAATAGCATATGAATGTGGTGCTACCTCACATAGACCTAACTGTAAAGGATGACACTAAAAAATAGAGTTTCAAAATTCCAGAGGATGAAGGAGCTCATGAAGAAGGAGCCCAAGAACAAGGAACTCAGGAACAAGGAGCCTAGGAGGAAGAGATAGAGAGTCTTCAAGGGGTTGTTGATCATAGGGAAGAAGCAACACAAGATCATCCATCCTCAAGCTTATGTTATAGCAAGGTACTTAAATTTCCTTTCTCAAAACCAACTCAAACTGTTAGTCCACCTGTTAAGAGAACTTTGTTTGTAAATTATGAATCAGAAATACAACCTTGAAGGGAGGTGGTGACACAACTACTCAAGACCCAGCCCACCCCAAAGGCCAAGAAACTGAGGATGACCTCTAACTTTGTTTAGGATGAACAGACAGGACATGTTTTATTTGAATTGGATCAACCCATATTGCATAAGGGTCCTAATATAGCTACATCAACTGATTTCCACATAACAAGGATGAATACAGGAAATACCCAAATATGATCAAGAAATGAGAATTTGGGGTTATGATATTGTGCTTCTACCTTCTAGATGGCTTTCTCTAGGTTATGGCAATTTATATGAGATTATTACAATGATCTTAAGCTAATATTATACCTCAATAGAAGCCAGACTTCCCTGGTGGAGACAAAAGCAATCACTGAGCACCTCAAAGAAGGATTGCATCTTAACCAACAAGCATTGGTTCTACAAACAAACTCTAGCAGACTCTAACAATCTAGCAAGGTTAATATAGCAGAATGAGAATAATATGGAAAAACAAATATTCAACTTGATATGGTAACTGTTAGTCTATGAGATGACTAGCATTGATGCAATGCATATTATACATACTCTTCAATAATTATCCAATACAAACTAGAAGATAAAATCAATTAACAACACTATATTTCCTCAGACCATTACAATGAAGTAGCAAGCTTTGTATATGAATGTTTTAGATTACTCTCTGTGCAAGCTATCTAACACCTTACCAAATACAACCAGTGCTATTTTCATGAGAACCAACCAGTTGAATGTTCTTGAACTGATGTCATCCTGCTTTGACAACATATTTCATTAATCAAGCAGGTATATGCTATAACATGTCAGTTTTAGCCTTTTATAGGCTTCCAACCATCATTAGTTTGTAGGAGTTTGTAATGTGCTATGCAAACTCTACTCTATGATTGCTTATTAAGAAGCTACTGGACTATCCAGTTCTAGCATGCCTGAATTGAACATAAATGTTGAATAGAAAGTAGGACAGCTAAATTGTTTAGAATGGTGAAAGTTTTCATCCATCAAGTTTTCATTCCAAGGTAATTGGATTTCTCCCTTAAGTGGCTGACTTGGGCATTTCAATCAATTGTAATTCATTTACGTCTACTCAATAACAAATCACATTTCATTTCCTTCCATCCATAGTTTGTTTTGGCAAACCAAGTTGTTTGGATTTTCATTTTAGTCAAGTCAAATTTTGTTCATTATCTCAAAATATATTTGAAACTACTTTGGTATCACTACTATGATCCCAAGCTGATCAATTCTGAAACTACTTTGTTATTGCTATAAAAAGAACATAATCCTAAATAATGTTTCATAATCCTACAGATTCCAAAGGTTAATGTAATCACAGTAATAAATAACCAGCAATAAAACTGTGACAAGGTTTAGAACACAATAATTTATCTGAGATTAAAAGACTTCCCTGGTGGAGACAAAAGCAATCACCGAGCACCTCAAAGAAGGATTGCATCTTAACTTAGCAAAATGTATAAATGAGAAACTTAGCAGAAAAGTGTAATTCGTAAGGATTTCATAGTGTTATCAGAATTATATTGTTTAGTAGGTGGTCTAATGATTTTTGGTTGCATCCTATCTTTCCATGAATAAGTTCAAATACATTTTCCATACAACACAGTCAGCACTTGCACACAAAGTGTACAACTTGATGTCTAACACTATAGGGCATACACACATTTAAAATCACACAACAGTATGTCAACTGTTCGAAAGAATGCACGTGAAGGGAAAAATATAGAATTAAGTTGTCATATCCCCAAATTCAGAATACTCAAAATACTTTATTTTCCAGCTTTCCATTGTTTTCTAAGAAAATAATGGCAAGCTGGAAAAGAAATGATACTTTGTGATTGATTTTCATAGCCACTGGCATACAGTCCAATCAGTGGATAAACATAACAACATCTTGAACATGCAATGCAGTCACAATGAGAAATAGTCCAATGCAGTCACAACAATGAGCAATAGTCCTCAACAACATATATTCTACTGTATTTTATCGAAGCTTATAATCTTTAGAACATCAATCACAAAGTATCCTTTCTTATAGATGAATCAACATCATAAAAATATAGACAAGGTTGGATGGTTGTACCCTTACGGGAAGTGACAGGGTCTTTAGGAAACCAATTTACATTTCATTATCTGAGAATATATTTGATAAACAAAAAATATGTTTGATAAACAATCATCAACCATAAAAAATCATAAACAATCATCAACGAAAACACAATTGTATCAGTGTATGTGAACAAGTATGATAATGTTTCAACTCATGATACAGTTTGATAAAGTATGTAGAAAATAACTATAATCCACCATATGTGGCTACAATCTAGTCCACTCTCTCATCCTCAGTCATCAACAAGAACCATTTGGCTCTTTCATGTTCACCCATGAAGGTTTTGTATACCCTCAGGAATACACCTCGACTCAATCAAGGGATGGATTTGAGAGCAGTATATGCACCCGTCAAAGCATTGTCATGATCAGATTGATCAATTTTGTGAAGGTGAACATTGCTCATGCCCTCTTTTTTTTCTTCATTGTTTCACACATGGCATCCAAGGAAGTGGCCATACTTTCCTTCCTCCTCTTTCCCACCTTTCTGACTGATGATGTAGGAGTCCCTCTAGCACTTGTTGGAGTGGACTGATTGGAATGATAAGGATCTTCATCCAAATCAACAACACTATCAAGATGTATATTGAAACCAAGGTCCTCTTCATCATGCACATTGAATGGCTCTTCCATAGGGTTCCCTTCTTCAGTCTCAAGGGTCGTCATAGCTACATTACCTTCAGCAATGCCATTACCCACAATTGCACCCAATTCATTGAAGTATTGGAAGGGTTGCCTCTTATACACTTTGGCATTTTTTAACTCTCTTCTGTGCATGTTGGCATTTAATTAGGTTCTTTGTCTTTCAAAAGAACGCAATATTATTTCCATCAAAATAGTAGAGAGATCATCCTACCTTGAGAAGCTCATCCCACATGCTATCCTCAGCATCCATGCACTGAGTTGCATCATTCCAAGTGAAACCACTTGTATTTCTTAGCTCTTTCATCACTTTATATGCAAGCTTCCAGGTTTCCAGCTTATTTTTGAAGTTGTCCTTTGATAGATTGAGGTTCATATTAGTGTTGAACCACCTCTCAATGGTGGTCTGTGCTTCTTATTTGAAGCCTCCATCACATTTTCTTCCTAGTTGTACTTGCTCAAGGAGCAAGTATAGAAACTTGCATTCCATTTCCTTTGTCCATATTATCTTCTTTGAGGAAGGTGATATTTGGATCGTGCTACCAATTTCATCCATGATTATCATTAATTTTGTGTATGCCATGCTATGTATACAAATTGTTGTTAATGGTATAAACATTGACCCATAAAAGACCAATACTTCCAAATAGATACAACAGAAAAAGGAAACCATCATGTATATCAAAGTAACTTCATACATCAGTTTACTCAAATAAAACACATTGACCCATAAAAGTCCAATACTTCCAGATAGAAACAGAAGAAAAAGGAAACCTTCATGTATATCAAAGTATCTTCATACATCAGTTTACTCAAATAAAACACATTGACCCATAAAAGTCCAATAATTCCAGATAGAAACAAAAGAAAAAGGAAACCATCATGTATATCAAAGTATCTTCATACATCAGTTTACTCAAATAAAACACATTGACCCATACAAGTCCAATACTTCCAGATAGAAATAGAAGAAAAAGGAAACCATCATGTATATCAAAGTATCTTCATACATCAGTTTACTCAAATAAAACACATTGACCCATACAATTCCAATACTTGCAGAGAAAAACATAAGAAAAAGGAAACGATCATGTAGTCTTGACCCATAAAAGAACAACTATGCTTGGGATCTGTACTCTTCCCACATTCTACTTGCTATATCATCTTGGAACTATGCCCACTGGTCTCTATCACACTAAGACAATCCATATGTCTCCAGCATTGGTACATCTATCCCATCACAATCATCTTCCTCTTCGGTGACAATTTCTGATGGAATACCATACTCTAACGTAATGTAGTTGTGTAGTATGTAACATGCTAATACAATATGGGCTTGTGTCATGATAGGATAAGATGTGGCATGCCTTAGGATTGGAAAATGCTGCTTGAGAATACCAAATGTACGCTCTACTAAGTTTCTAAGAGAGGAGTGTCGATGGATGAACAAATCTTGTCAAGATTTTATTGGATTCTCTCTTGAAAACTCCTTCAGGTGGTAACGTGTACACTGATAAGGAGCAAGAAATCTAGGTGCAATGGGATATCAGGCATCCACTAGAAAATATTTTCCTACATAAATAAAGTATATTATTAAAATGTGAAACATTGATTGTACCCTTGAGTATATGAAACTATGATTTGGCTTACTAGGGGAACAACAAGAGGATCTTCTCTTGACAAAGTTGAAGCTAAAACATGACTATCTATAGCAAACCCTTCCCAACCAACAAGGAAGTATTGAAACTTATGATCGAAGGAACACACGCCCATAACATTTTGTGACAGGTTGCCTTTTCTATCACGATATTAACCCTGCATGTCAACATCGACGATGACTAGTATATGGGTTCCATCGATAGCTCCAACATAATCCTATACGATATGATACAATCATCAATTCTACGGTCAACCAATAATATGATAAGGATAAAAGTCCATACAAGAAATTTGTAACAACACAAGAATTACCATGAAGAATGGATCAAAATGTTTGTTCCCACTAATTTCAGGAGGAGTGTTTGGACTAGGTGGTAGAAAGCAATCCTTGTGGAGTCCTAAGATAGCCCTCAACACCTTGTGGAAGTATCAGCTGATTGTCTCTTCTGAGTGCCCAAAGTTGTGGGAAATCTTACAATTCCTCAGATTGTAGCCAACGGTGTGGAGGAACATCACAAGTTTTTCTTCTAATGTCAAGTTTATCGTATCTCTCAAGGTTCCTTTCAGCCTTAGGATAGTAGCTAGATGACAAAAGGCTCCCCTACTCAAGTGAATTTGATCATGACAATCCACATCGTTGGAATGAATAACCATTCTATAAAAAGAATTTCCTTTTCTTTTTCATTTACCCATTTGTGCACTGCCTTCTCGGGCCACCACTACTGTGGCTATGAAAACACAAGCAATAAGAGCTATGAGAAGACAAGAATATGTGGTCTCCACAGCTACCCGTCCTAGAATGTCAATATTCTTAATAGGAACCATCAATGGCCTGAAATGTGGACAAACAAAATGATTTGAGCAAGGAAATATGGACATAATCACAAAGATATGCATTCATCCATCACATAAAGCACAAAAATGTACTTTATACACATTATGCCTACCAATCTCCATCATATATATATATAAAATGTCCTATGGGAGTCTATACTTCTAATCAAACCACATATGTTACTGAAACCACATATGTATGTATCTCATAAATTTGTTAGCCCTTGGTCAGTCAATTTTATGAATGGAGTGGCAAGAATATGACTATTTTTAATGAGGTAACCATGGCAACTATGATTGTATATGATAGCAAGAACACCTTCGAGCTTAACAGTTTTGAATACAAATGGACTGTTGTAGCAGCAGACATAGGAAGATCCTAAACAAGTGATAGTGCTTGGCCAAGTCAATAGATAAGATGCATCACAATTAGGCATGACAACCATAAGGGTAAAACATCATTCAGAAAGGGTTTTGAGACCACAAGAAACTAGTTCACATCAATTTCGATACTTATTTTATAGGTTTTTCAAAGTTGCACGAGCTAAGAGGACCTTTTCATAGCATATAGTGTTCAAGTGGTATATTATTGTGCAATATTTAACATTCATCTTGTATTTTATTTGATTCTAAGTCCTTGTTCCCAAAAGGTTTAGACCCAACTTTATATTTGTTATTTCTTACTTTGTTTCAAAATTACACATATGATTTGACCTCTTGATGTAGAGATAGGAGCAGTAAACAAGCATAAACCACCTTAATGCAGTCTGACTGGATCATATTGAAAGGATGATATAGCATAAGACATTTTCATTATACAATATAAAGTAGAATAGCATGAATAAGTTATAGCTAAAGTCTAATATGATTGGGATTGACTTTCACAGGCATTGGATCCTCTCCTCATCCTCATTTTAATTCCACTGTTCAGCCAAATCATTTATCCTTTCTTAGAAAAGCATGGAGTTGGTCTGAAGCCAATGAAAAGAATGGTTTTGGGTATGTTTTTATGTTCTCTCGCATTTGTTGCATCAAGATTATTGCAGTTAGTAATAGATAAAACGGCTACATTTGGGTCTACTGGATATTATTCTAACCCCATTAAAGATGGGAAGCTTGATAATAGAATTCACTACGGATTGTTTAATGCAACACATGCAAATGGAAATGCAAAGTAGTTGTCAATACTTTGGCAGGTACCTTAGTACATATTGCTCACAACATCAGAAGTATTATTTAGTATCACTGGACTAGAATTTTCTTATTCACAGGCTCCTGTTTCTATGAAATTGATTGTTCAGGCAGTGTGGCTTTTGACATCACTACAGGTTTCTGTTCTATCTCGCTCACTGTCATATGAAAATCAATGCCATTTCCAAGTTTATACACATCATTGAATTCAAAATCTATTTAATATTAACCATATGCATATTGACAGGTGATATCATTACCATTTTACTTGTTGGTATCATTGGTGACAAGCTATCCACATCATATAGATCATTAGTATTTGCAATGGGAGGTGTTGTTGTAAAACTATTGATGATGTGGGCTAGTAACTCTTTCCAATACAGAAAGAATCTCAATGGTGAAGAAGTTGCTGACTGTTTGGAAATTGAGTCCACACTCGTGTGAAAAGGGTTAGCAACCTTGCAATAGGGTAGCTTATATCTTTGAGATTAGGATGAATCTGAGAGGTGTGTTCCAATGGTAAATTCTAGGAATTTTACCATGGTTGGCATAGGTTCAGGATGCAGCCTTAGCTCTAAGATGAAACTTCTTCTCAAAGCTTATAAAAAATGATTGTAAAACTCAGAACAAACTCTCGCTGGGTTGTAGAGTGAAACATGAAAATTACACATATTATTTGACCTCTTGATGAAAATGTCTTATGCTATATCATCCTTTCAATATGAGCAGTAAATCTCATGAGATGCAACATAATACCCTTAC